>APFE030773392.1:104766-114822 GCA_000404065.3 Pinus taeda
CTCCAAGAGAATAAGACAAAGTTTATAGTCTAAATATTATTATGAGCTAATAATATTTGATTGTTCTATATTTAGACTGAGCAGTCACTCCACTGTGGTGTCACTCCGCTGTGGTCTAAAAATAGAAGTCCATCTATTTTTCCAACTTTGATCAATCATCCATAAACAGCAACCTGCAATCCATAGACATGATCCATATGTCTAAAAATAGACATAGTCTAAAAATAGACTTGCGCCAAAAATAGCCTGCGGGACCACTTAGTGAAGGCGACTCCTTTCCACTAAGCTCCATCATCTTGTTGCATTCTCAACAAGCATTTCTTGTTGCACACTTTTCAACACAACCTTTGCAATGTTATCCTAGAACTGGATAACAAGGTTATGTGTATATTGGTTATCAAAATCCTTCCTATCCTGAGACACACATACCTGTTGCTTAGGCTATCCCATCTTATCCATGATATCCTCCACCAGAATTCAACAGGTAGTTTCAATTCGCTACAACTCTCAAATTTTCGGATTTGGCCAAGCTCACCAATGATTTCATTGCTTATTCTCCTTGGTGGAATGTTATTCCTACAAAGTTTCCTTCTGAAACTCCTAAATTCAAAGGAAATCCTGGAGAAGACCCATCCACTCACATAATGACTTATCATTTGTGGTGTTCTTCGAACTCCCTCAATGACAATTATGTTTGTTTGCATATTTTCTAGTGTACACTTACTAGTACAGTACCTAAATGGTACATTGAATTACCTTGAGCTTCATTTGATAAATTTAGCACCTTGGCTACTACATTTCTAACACATTTCTAGTTACCCATCAGATGTGAGACTAGAACAAAACCCTTAACCAATTTCAAACAAAATAATGCCACTCACATATATGATCATATTCATGAGTGGCAACGTCGTCTTCATTTGGTTAAGGCTTTCATTCCAAACCAATTTTTAGTTGAATGGTTCATTAAGTCTTTGTTTCCATCTATCATAAAGGACATATCCAAAGGTGAATAGGTTATTTCTCATGCCTAGTACTTGGATTTCATCTATAACCAATCTGGCATGCTTTATGATAATATACCAAATTCTCTATGATCTACTGATATTGTTTCTCAAAGTCTTGTTAAAGAATCACATGATGTCGATGGTGTGATTGGTTCTACTAGCAAGTAGTCGATGAGTAAACCATTTGGTTCAACTCTTGTTATCATTTCTCAAAGCCCTCTTTCCACTCTTGCAGCTTCTACTTCGGAGATCATTTTTTTTCAATCATCTAAAGGAAAATCTTCGCAACTAGGAAATAAGAAGAAAGGCAAAGGTAAGAAGAAGAAAGATAATTCTCTATAGGTTAAACAAAATAATCTATCTCCTGAAGAAAAGTGGAAACTTTGTTACCCATTTCTAATCTATAATGAGGAGCATTTCATTCGTGATTGTCCACACCGGGCTGAGGTGAATCAATTCCTTAAATCATCTTCTATGCCCGTTGGGTTGACAAACCCATTTCTAAATCAGGAGACCAATATGGTTGCCCAAGATCCCACTTCCTCTAACTCGGTTTTGATGCTTTCCTCTACCAAGCCCAAAAATGAAGTTATGGTGGCTACCCAAAGTAAGGACTACGGTAATGTGAATCCTTTGAATGGTCAGGCTACTGATCAACCTACCAGTTCGACAACATCTCCATCATATCCTACTCCAAATGTCGTACCTACTGAAGTAAAGATTAAGCCTCCCAAGGGCGTTATCCATAAATCGACATTCAACCCTTGTGCAAGGGCTTATCAAAATTATAACATAGCTGAGGACCTGGTTCAAGCTCCCTCTACTATGTCGACTCTTGAGGTGTTGCAAAATTTCCCTTCCAAAAAGAAGGCTTTGCTCTCGGAAATTGGATCTATTGATCCTTCGAATTCCAACCTAGTAGTTTTTAACCATGAGAAACATACACCTCGACTTCCAGCTCAATTATATTTCATGATCCAGGTTGTTTTTCGTGTTAATAATATCCATCATTCCATTGTGGATGAAGGTGCCTCAACATGTATTATGTTCATGTCTTGCTAGAAGGCTATTGGTTCTCCCTAATTAAGCTAGTCACCAACCACCCTGAAGGATTTAGATGGAAGAACTTATAAACTGTGTGGAATTTTGAATTCTCTATAGGTAGAATTAGGTGGAAATATTGTATAAGTAGAAGTTGAAGTTATCGATGGATCTCTAGATTATAATATTCTACTAGGTCATGGATGGGTATATGCCATAGATGCGGTTGTTTCCACATATTTTAGAATGATCGCTTTTCCTCATAAAGGCAATATCACAGCCATCGATCAACTCACTTTCTTTGCCACTAATTCTTCAACTACTGGAAGTGTCTCTCTCGTAGGGGAAACCCCTCACCCATATCAACATATTATGAATCCTCATGGGAACCTTTTCGCTTCCTCCTCCCTCACTGCCTAACAAATCTACTTCAATGCCTATATTAATACGATATCTTCTTGTACTACTCTAGTTGATCCATGGGTAGTACCATATCAATCTAATATCGATAGTTCTAGTGACCGTATGTCATTCAACCCCATTCAGCTACATTACGAAGCCATCATTTTAGCTTGCACAACCTATTTTTATCCTTCCTCTTCGATAAATTGGGTTTATCATTCTTTAGATTATGGTACATCATCTAGTCCTTTCTCTCATACATTTTCCACCAATGAGAGCATCATGTAGATCATGATGCCAGATGATACACCATGGGACGACCATCATCATCATTCCTCCTTGTCAAATTCCTTCGAGGATAATCTTAATGAAATTTATCGACCTAATATCATTGAGTTATATATGAATTTTTCATCCATCTACGATGTCGATTTTTAGAATAGCTTGTCAAACATTGAAGATACTATCCCTCTCGACATTTCAATTAAACCCGACATTGTCGAAAATCTACATATCAGTGCATCTTTTTCTCCTGATGAAGTCAAGACTTATAAATCCATATTCTAGGTTCCCTTCCATTGGGATGACACTGCTCAAAAAGTGTTTGATGCCTCGAAAGGTGTACTGATTCATGCATCCTTGTTATATCCTCCAGATTTCCAACATGACTATTTCTTATACCTCATCATTGCAGTTACTACCATTTCTATGGTATTGGTTCAGGAGGATGATGTGGGAATTTAAAATCTTATTTATTTCTTGAGTGGGAATCTAAATAATATAGAAGTCAAGTACACCCATGTCGAAAAGTAGCTTTGGTGGCTATCCAAGATGTCCAAATATTTCACCATTACATCCTGCTCCACAAATCTATGGTTGTTTTGTGTTGCAACTCCATGATGTATATATTATCATGACAGTTGCTAGGGGGGAAGTACTCTAAGTGGATAGTCATCTTATAAGAGTTCGATTTGGAATTCATCAAATCCAAGTCAAAGAAATCCTTATTTTTTGTTGAGCTAATTTATGACCTTCCTAATTTTGAAACCAAAACAACATCTACCGATTATATCACATATGATTTGTTGTTTATGATCTCATCATCTGACCCGTGGTATGGAGACATTACCATATATCTCCAAACCCATACTTTCTAGACTGATTCCTCTCACTCCGATCAACAACGTATCTGATATCAAGCTAAACATTATATTATAATCGGTGACACTTTTTATCACCGCAGTATCAATACAGTTTTTTGAAGGTTCCTCACCCATGAGGAGGCTGATAAAGTCTTAAATGAATTCCATTCGGGGGCAAGTGGTGTTAATTTGTCTGGATATGTCACCACACAGAAATCCTAATGTCAGTTACTTTTGGCCCACCATATTTCGCGATTGCATCCTCATCATCCAAAAGTGTCATGCATGTTAGATATATTATCAAAATATTTTTGATTCGCCTGCTCCTTTTCATCTTGTTATCGTTGTTGGTCCTTTTGCGAAATGGGGCATTGATTTCATGACATGTAACCCTTACTCGATTGGGAGCATGGTTATATCATCATAGCGATTGACTATTTTACCAAGTGGGTTGAGGCAATGCCTACATATAACAATACTGACGAAACAACTACTCTATTTTTCTTCAACCATGTCATTGCACAGTTTGGTGTTCCACGGGCTATAGTCACAGACCATGGAAAACATTTTCACAATCACATGATGTCCGAACTGACTGCCAAGCTAGGACTTTCCCATGAAAGTTCTACTCCCTACTATCCTTAGGCAAATGGGGAGGTTGAGGCAATCAATAAAGTTCTCAAAATGATTCTTCAACATATGATAGGGGTCCATAAATAGGACTAGCATCTTATTCATTATGCAGCCTTATGGGCCTACCGAACCTCTATTAGGACTGCTACTAGTTTCACACCATTCCAATTAGTTTATGGCCTGGAATAAATACTTCCAATTGAATGTGAAATTCCATCCCTCAAAATTTCTGTTGAACTCCTCCTTTCCACTTACGTAGAATAGGAATGTCTCTTACATTTGACGCACTTAGAGAAACTTGGCGCGATGTTGTGATGGCTAATGAAGCCCATAAGAAGTGTATCAAGGTGTAATATGACAAGAGTGTCAAGCCTCATGTCTTCTCGGAAGGAGACCTTGTTTTGAGCCAATGTGTTTGGGTTGATATATTTTCAAGCATGTTCTTGTTAAAAGGGCCTATGAGCTAGTTGATTTTGATGGAATTCCCTTGGCGCAGCCTAGAAATGGGTTGTATCTTAAGAAATACTAGGCTTGAGTTTTTGCATAATGCACTATGTACATATTGTATATAGGTGTGATTGAGTGTGTTCCCTTCAGAGTTTCCTAGGTTTCTATTAATTTTATTTACATTTGGTTTGCAGATATCGACATCCCTTGTTATGTTGACGGTGCTAGTCGTAGTACTCGGAACCTCTCTTCTGCAGCTTGGGCTATATATGCTCCAAATGTTGAGTTAGTGAGTTAGGTATGTGTAACAGTCTCACTGTGAATAACATCGTTGAGTATAATGCAGTGATCAAACTGTTGTATGATGTTATTTCTCATGGGATCCATCATATAGTTATCAGAATCGACTCACATCTTGTAGGACTACAATTGACTAATGTCAATTTGGTTATAAGTCCAACTATGTTTTGCATGTTCATGAGGGTTCACCTTCTGGAAAGATATTTTGATTTCATCAAGTATCAACATATTTCTACAAATCTAAATATGTTGACAAATGCATTGCCTAATCATGTTTTAGATGGACATTTGTGACACATGTAAATTAATTCAATATAGATCACATCACATTGAAAGGAATAATAGAACCATAAGAAACACTGAAGATATATATATATATATATATATATATATATATAGTCTTATTTTTACAAAATTTGTGCCTGAGACAAATGTCACCACATGGCCTAAAATATACATGTATTCAAAATATGGTTATAAGCCTCCTAGTAGACTAATCATGGTGCTCATGATAGCACGCCACTATGCTAGCCATTTTGCACAATGGTCGACTAATGCGGCCAGGCACACCGATAGTATGTCACTATAGTCTCATAGGGATTTCATCAACCCTAGTCTCAATTATGCCATGGGTCAACACCTTCATGTGACACTCAACCTCTGCAAGGGTCTTGGCCACATTAAGATCATGTAGTACCTCTCATCCTATTGCAGCAACCTATAATGTTGTTATTTCCTATTGTAGGTCTCTTGCATGATGAAGATAAGAATAACCCGCTGGTTGAACAGGTCCAATACCTACATGTGTATAAAAGAATAGTTTAGTCTCAGATACATCAAAAATCACAAAAAAAAAAATTTAAAAATTAAAAATACAAAAATGGTCAAATTATTTTACCTATGGCACCCCATCACTCACAATTAGGAAGCACGAGCTCTAGGTCTATATGGAAATTCATCCCTGTGTATAGATAGTCTTCTATCATAATGAGTTTCATAAGTAGCCATCTGAAGAAGACTGGTGAGAAGCTCATCGATGACAGACCTGCATGTCTAGACATGAGATCCACCCATCTCCTCATCTGCAGGACTCTTAGATCTATGGGCTTGAGTGCGATATGTTGTGGCTTGAGCAATTGAATCCATTATAAAGCAATAGAAACCAAAATTGAACCATAACCAAAATTCTTTAACCACCCATCTTTTTCCTTAGTCAGTTGCTCCTTCATGTTTACCATTACCCCTTCACTCCAGTTTAATACTATCATCTCCAAACATTCTAGATCATACTGCATATGTGACTTATTCACCACATGAAGAAATGCATTGTCATCCATTCCAACAACAATGAACATGATCATTCTTAAAGAAATGCATTGTCATATTTATTTTTCCATCCTTAGTCAGTTGGGATCTCAATCGACAATGTGCACTACCATAATCTTCGACTGTCTCTCCACCACTCCTTTAACCAAATAAAGAGACAGGGGAACCTTACCTTGATAGAACAGTTGTTACAGATCCATTTGGGAACATCACTCCCAACATTCATATCAGTACTATTAGGGTTCATCAAACCTTAATCCAATTGCTACATGCCCTAGACAAGTCATCACTTTGAATGCCTCCTTCTCTAAAAGTTTCCTGGCCTGAAGCCCTCCATAAATTCCTCCTTGAGGGACCAGTGCAGCCTTAGTTAGGGGTAAATGCACTTCAGTGCAGGTAGGCCCATGTAAGGGTGCATTTCAGTGCACTTAGGCCCACTTTGACCTGCGTTGGGCGAGATTGAGTGAATTCTTCATAGGGTTCTGGGAATATTCTTATCTTCTAGAGCATTCTAAAATATTCCCACATTTATCATATCCTATGAGCTCGAAATTGGATAGGGAATGAGTTAAGTAACCTCCTATCCTCTCATCCCTTCCTCCATGGAAACTAACTCTAAGTTTGGAAGGTCATTCAATACCCTCATTTATGACTAAACCACCTCCATTTTCCTATAAATTGAGCACTCATCTAAGTGATCAGGGGCTAGACTTTGAAGAATTGTAAGGAGATACTATTGGTTTGAGGTTTGAGATCATAAGCAAGTATTGTTATGCTGTCGGAGTGTTGTGCTTTTGATGTGATGAAGGATGGAACTCAAACTGGATGAGTGACATGGGATCAGACTTTTTTGGTTGTAACTCTTCCTTCTACTTAATAAATTGGTTTACACATTTTCCCATATTCTTGTCTTTATGTACGATAATTATATGTTTAAATGCTTTTGATTCCATTTGCTTATAGTCGATAGATCTCTTGCTTTGATTGGTTTTTGTCCTCTGTTTGTGATTGCAGGTACTTATCGAGTGGATTCAGTTCGAGAAGGAGTGACGGGAGCTATACAAAGAGACAAAGGGAAAGTGAAAGATAACAAGTAGGTCCCTTGTCTTATTTATCTTCTTTATAAAAGGGTTAAATGCTTTAATTCTGTTGTTCTAGGTGTAGCTACCCACCTAGGGAAATTGTGTTTATCCGAGATGAAAAATTCCACATAACACCAGTTAAGAAATATATATCCTCTACCTGTATTTCCATTATATGTGCACCAAGTTTGAATGCTTGTTCTTGAACATCCCATGCATGGGAAAGCTACCTCAATAATTCTATTTGTTGCCTCATACTAGGAAGCCAGAAGAATTTTAAGAGTCCACAATCTCTTAAAGCTTGGATTGTGGCAGGATCATTAGTTGCAGTAAATTTGTGTTCTTTGAGTTCTCTTTCCCTCCATATCAAGGCCATTTTATTCCAATAGACACCTGAAACATCACAAGGATGATCATTAGGATGAATTTTGTTAGCACCTAAATCTGCCTTAGGCTGAAGGAAGGCAAAATTCAAGGTAACCACAAACCACGCTCAGTCTAGTAGCTAGCCCTACCAGAACACGAGAGGGCTCTCTCCGAGTCACGCTCAATGAATAGATAAACGATATGGTCTGAGATGACTTACAATGAAATATTTGATTTTAGGCTAGTTAAATAAATATGGAAACAAGAAGAAATTTTTTGATAAATGACTGAGTTTCTGGGATGTATGGGACCAACGAACAACAATGAGCAGAGAATTTAACACAAAGGTACAGATTACTTCATGAGGCAAGACAGGCGGAAAGTCTAGCAATTAAATTTGAAATAATGTGGAATGGAAAAATTGTTTAGGAGGGTGAAAAGGGCATAAACACATGAATCCTTTTCAACAGAAGAAGAACACATAACGTGAAACTTTCCCTGAGGCAGAGCAATAAACATGAATTCTACCTTATCTTACTTAGAAAATTTCACTGGAAATGAATACGAATGAACTATGAAACATAACAAAATACATATGAAACATAAAGAGAACACATTTGCTACACTCACACCACATGAATCTCATGAACCAGAGCCGCTGCCTTTCATTAATTCTATGTCAAAATATACAATGAAGAACTGAGTTTCTCTCCCACGATCTCCCAGAAATTACAACCAACCCTTTGCAAATAGTTTTGCATACAATAAATAGACTATGCCATTGGAAAATAGAACGACCCACAGTTGGGAAGTTTTTCAAATCATTACAAAATGGAAATGGAAAGCCAACCATTAGTGACAGGTGCAGCATTACAAAAATGACAAATTGCTTGGGTGACTGTTCGCCTTCCTTTGCCACTTGGATAGGAGCCCACCTTTAGTGAAAATACTTCTTAAACATTGCCTTAGTTGCTGAGAAAAATATAGTGTAAATGAGCAGGCCCACTTGGAGAAAGTCGCAAATCGAAATGTCGCGGAGCGGAAGTGATTTTGGCCTTTGGGTCCCTGTGCGCCACTCCAAAAGCTATATGCACTACGCCACTTTGGAGGAAATTTTGAGGTACCTACTGCAGTCCAAATTGTTCCCAATTGTGCTTCTTGGAAATCCCTGCCTGTCTACTTTCCAACCCAAGTGGAATTTCTGAATTTGGTGCTCATTTGCCCCTCCAAAACTTCATTCTCCCAAGACTGCTCCTGTGTGTCAAAATAGGGGCAAAGAGGTCATGTTTTGAGTGTTTATACCTCCTGGGGACTCAAAACTTGCCCAAACTTCTTGTCCATGCACTAGCAGTCATTATTTTTCATGCTGAATCCAAAAATGCAAACCACTCTTGATTTGGAGCTCCCAATCCTAAGCGTCGCGCCAGTGGCACAGCGCACAAGGAGAAAACCCCTATTTTGTGCCCAAAAATTAGTCATGTGACAAAAATGGCCCCAAAGTTTTTGAAATTTGGGCTGGAGATCCTATATGAAGTGATACGCTGGGCCACAGAGGCTTCAACCAAGATTTGAAGCCAATATTTCTCTTTTTTCCTCTTTTGTCTCTTTGTCGCTCTCCCCAATTTCGCTTTCAAACTTCTTATCCGAGCCTTTGAACTCATGTTCCATGCCCTGTAGTGATAAACCATCCACCTCAACATGGTTTTGTCCTTGTCGTCCTTCTCTAGCAATCTCTCAAGGTGGATGTTGATACGCTCGAGCCAAGACTCTCGGTCATTGTTAATCTCTTGCTCTAATGGAGTGAGCTCAATCCTCCTATGTTGGGCAACTTGGAAATTCTCACAGATGTTTTGCAGCTCCATGATCTCATGCTGGTCTTTGAGTTGTTTGTTCCTCTGCTCCATACCTAATAATCCACTTGGAACTCTCCAAATTAAGAGACAAGGCTTGGATCTCTGTTTGCTGCTCATGGATGGTCCTCCTAAGCTTGGCACTCTCCACATCTATATCATCCTCATGAATGAGGATGAAGTCAGCCTCTTGTTCACCTGATGGCCCCTCGTCATGCATGGGCTTCTTGCCCCTATCTTGTACCTGTGTTTTCGATGTCGGAAACGAGGCCCCTTCCACCCCGGGTGGAGATAACACTCACTTTGTGCTGCAAACAAATGTCTACTGCCTCTCTAATAGGTGATGAATATTGGCATAGTAGTTGTCTCATGGCGCTCATACTGATGAGAAGGACCACCTATCTCATGTTCAACCTTTGATAATACCTGTGCAGTGCTGAAGAGGTCACAGGAGATGAAA
>APFE030773396.1:0-91083 GCA_000404065.3 Pinus taeda
TCCTAAGTCCCTAAAAGTGTTGCTTCACTGCCTAAAGGAACAAGGTCAACTGATTACATCATCTCCCAGAAGTTCTCCACTAAAAACTGCTCATAAAATGGTCAAAAATGGACCATACTGAAAGGTCAATGCAGGGGGTGCGATGCATATCAACTTCCTAGTGTACAAGGTTCGATGCATACTAATTTTCTCCTCTGTAGGGTTTGATGGTTGGGAATGGACAAATGGCAGGGAAAAAAATGCGAGGTGGAAGATCATGGAATCTTCCAGAAGCTTCCCCTCTGACACTTGCCACTCCATTTTCGACCAGGGATGAGTAAGAGATCATCATTCTCCAAGTGGAAGCAGGAACTATCAGAGAGAAGACACTAATCAAGATCCAAAAGATGACTCACCTCTCTGTAATCATCTATATATGGATCCCTCATCACAGAGATCCAGAGGCTGGAATTTTGTATCTTATAGAGAAGTGTTGTTGGTTTTCTGGTGTACATTCATAATGTTGGGTGATCTAAGCTTTGCTTGAGGTGAAGAAGGGCTTCCTAGCTGGAGGATGATGCTGGGTCAGAACATATGGTTGTAATCCTCTTGCTACTTTTCATCTTAATAAAGCTATTCTATTTTTCTTCCATATTCTTGTGTACTTGTTTATATATGCATTTATATGGTTAACACACATCTGGTCCTGTGTTATTTATGAATATAGATCTTTGTTTCTTCGATAGTAGTATGTTGTTGTGATTCGACAGGTTCTTTTTGAAGTTGGGCAGACAAAGAAGAAGTGGCGAAGCTCTATCAAGAAGGAGAGGAAATCGAGCGCAAGACTAAGGTTGGTCTTCTTGGTTCTCCTCTTGCCTATTTTCATAAAAGAAAACGAAAGTAGACTTTACTTGTTTTTTTCTAAGATAGCCACCCATCTTAGTGGGAATAGCAGCATCCGAGTGGACACTATCCCCGGTAACAAAATGGCAACTCCACTGGGGAGCGACTAGATTGTTTGTTAGCCTATCTATCTTTGTTTCTTTTATAAACTTACAGACGGGGCCTGAAGTCAAGCCAGCTAGCCTTCGAACTGCATTTGTTATACAAATGCAAAGTAGATCAATGCTGCTTCAGTCTATCTCCAGGTTTTGTTTATGAATTAAACAATAGATCTGTGAGCAATCTAATTGCCCTAAGTGGTGGCTCTAGTAATCTCTTTAGATCACCCCTATGTTTTACATACACTAAACATTACTTACTCGGCTTAAATCCCTAAACTGAATTGCAAATTGTGAGTGAAAGCTTGTTTAAAACCTCGCACTGGTACCATCGCACCCTGCCTTCGAGGCAGACTGTATCCATCACACTTCCCGAGTGCAGTAGGTGCACTTCATACTGGTTTCACTGTGTAAGAGGTGTGATGGTCAGGGAGGGTTAACTTTACCCTCAGACTGTGGTTTTTTCTCACTTTTTTCAGTCCTATTTAGGACTTTTGTTGTCTGTAGTCAGTGTATTTCTTTGAAAACCCCCTTCTCTTGCATTATTCCGCCTCCTTAGTGCAAAGAACTGTAAGTGTTTTTTATGTATTGTGCGTCATTTTCAGTTCTCTTTTGCAAAAAGTAGCATAGTCGAACAGTCGTTTCTGGATCTGAAAGTGTCGTAGCTTTTGTTTTCAGTTTTAGAAAACAATCTCATTGTTCTTGATAGTCGATTATACAGTTACTATTGCATAGGATTTGAATTAGTAGTTTTTAAAGTGTCGAAAAGCAATTTTCATTTCAAAATCGCAAAGTGTCTCTCCTACCTTCACTTCATTTTGAAAAAAGAATTTTGTTGAGTACTGTCGCTTTAAAAGTAATTCAGATTTGCACATAGCTTTCTTATCATCATTCATACATTAAGAAGGCTGAAAACAAATACATGCATGTGCATTTGCATTTCGACTGCTTGGTTTGATTTAGGACTGTGCATTTAGCGTGCGCTCTGTGCTCTTTGCAGAAAGATTCTTAACTTTCTTTCCTTAGTAGTTAGGATTTTCATTGCCGAAAGAAGATTAAACGTTTGTTTATCATCTTAGATTGCATTTTAAGAATTATATACATATCACGCGGTGAACCTGAAAGGAAAATTGTTAAGCAAGATCAACTTAAAATAAATTTAATGAATCTAACAACACTTTGGAACTTAACTCACAACATCTAGAGGTCTAGGCTAGAGACGTATTCCGGCGTCGTAAAACCTGGTAACTGTTGTTTTCAGTGTTGGTTGGGTGATTCCTCCACTCTGAGACAGCAAGTGCCAGTACGGACTTTTGCTCCCACGTACCATCGAGTATATATTGGGAGACCACAATAGGCTGCATCCTTCATCCTTAGGAAGCCGTGTCTGCTGCCCTATAGATCGCAATGTACTGAACACAACATTCGGGAAGATTGACTGTCATACTGTAAAAAGTATTCTGCAGTTTTGTGATTGGTTTGGTAATCCTCTCTGCCTAGATCTCCAAAGAAGTCCATTTTGCTCCTTTTCAGACTCCTTAAAGAAAAAGGTCCTCTGAGCACTTGTCACTTCAGGCTCAATAAAAATAGAAGGTGACTAGAGTTATCTTTTGTTTTTTCTCGACTCTTTAAAATTGAAAAAACAAGTTGTGTCAAATCATCTAAAATTCATTTAATTCAAAAAACATTTTTCCCTTTTTATTTTGAGTTGATCAAGTAATCCGCAATCGTGGAAGAAAGTCAATCAAAACCTCGTCATTTGCGGAGACTTACGAGTCAACCGTCGTTGACTCCGGAAGCGAAACCATTCCGGACGAAGCGAACTCGTTTAACCGGATCAAATTCCCCTAGGTTGGTTGGAGCAAGCACTCCAACATCCTGAGAGACTCCAGTTACTCCGAACATTTCTGGTATCCCTGCCTCTACAGAAGAAATTCCGCAACAGCAAAAGGACATTACAACTGATCCTAGTGTGACGGTTAACACTTCTATTCCTGAACTGGCTCTATCTACAGCCGATTCGGAAGGTGTTACTCCCCAACCGTCTGCTGCTGCAGAACTTACATCTTCTTCGGCACCAAAAATATTTTACAGACCTGATGGTCTGCCTCTTCCTCCTGGATTGATTGTCATAGAAGAGATTGTGGAAGATCCTCCATCTAGCACTCCAACGCAACTTGGAGCTGGGATCACCCTTATCCTTCTTCATCAGAAGATATTCACCTGCCCTCGGAAGTTCCTGAAGAATCGCTGAGGAATCTTTTGGATAGGCTTAATATGTCTGAACAACCATCAACATCAAGGACTGTGTTACCCAACACAGCAACAGTAGAAGCTCCTTCTACTATTCCAACGATGTTCGTCGGCGTGCCATCTGTCCCAACCAGCTTTCAATCGCTGGATGGAGTCCATCCAGGGGCTATTTCGACAGTATGGACTGTTCCCGTTTGTTCGTCCGGAATTATATCTGGAATCTCTTATGTTGAGTTTCAACAAATTGATTCGTCACAAGGTCAATTTGGTCAAGCTGGTCCCCAAAGGAAAATCATTCCTTTGAGTACTGGATTACCGTCGTATGGAGGGCCGTATACCCTTTCATTACCTTCCTCGGAAGGACAACCATGCATGAGTTCACAACAAAATTTCGGCTATTCTGGAATCACAACTAGCGGTGGGTACCAATCCTGTCTCAACAACCAAGAGTTGTATGCTCAATACAACAAAGTTTACCTATGAAAAATATCCCCACTACACCGGCTATTGTGGCAGTATCACAAGTACAAGCGTCACCAGTTGTATGCCAACCTCAAGTTTCGCAAGTTGTAATGCAATAATCTCTTGTACCTTTGACACAACTGCAATCGCCAACTAGTGGAATAGCACAGGTTCAAACAGGGAACGCCAATCCCCATCTTGGTCAAACAGTGAGTACTGGACAATAGTCCATGGCTTCACAATCATGGCTGGTGCAATACCAACAACCGCAATTCCAATAGGCTTACCAAGGATATGAGCAACAAGTCTTTGCAAGTAATGGGCAGCCGTATCAACCATATCATAATGGTTATGCCCACCAACCTTACCAAAGTTACCAACATCAAATGCATTATGCTGGTATGCAAAGACCGACTGCTCAAACAATTCTGTCTTATCCTGGGTATGCTCAACCAAGCCTGAATAAACAGTTTCCTTTCGTGGCAACTTTAGAGTTACCAAATCTGAGTCGACTAACAAACGATCCAATTGCCTACACCCCTTGGTGGCTAGCGATTCCGCATAAACTTTCGTCAGATATTCCTAAATTTAATGGGAATCCGGGCGAAGAACCATCGAATCATGTGATGACCTTTCATCTATGGTGTTCATCAAACACTCTCAATGATGATTCGATTTGGCTTCGCCTCTTTCAGTGCACGTTAACTGGTCCTGCAGCAAAGTGGTATATCGAACTACCTAGAGCTTTGTTTGACAACTTCAGTACCCTAGCGACGACCTTTTTAACCCATTTTCAGTTACCTATAAGGTACGAAACAGGAACTGAGCTACTTACCAATTTCAAACAAACGACAGCCACTCACATATTTGATCATGTTCATGAGTGGCGACGTCGTCGTAGAATTGTAAAAACATATGTTCCTGATCAGCTATTGGCTAAATGGTTTATTAAGTCACTGTCACTCGCTACTACAGAAGATGTGGCAAAGGGAGGAGTCATCACTGAAGAGCAAGTTATTTCTCATGCACAATATCTAGACTTGATCTATACTCAGTTTGGCATGCTCTACGATAAAATCCCTGACGCTCCTAGACTAGAATTTTTCGTTCCTCCGCCTCCTAAATCAAACAAAGACTCTCATGCCGGCGATGGTGTGATAGGTATGACAAGCACTAAAACCGCAAAGGCCACATCCAAAAAGGCCCGCACGGTTTCGAGTCAAGATGCAAATGAAGAACTTCTGGCCTTGGAAGTAAATGCTCTGTCAACAGACAAAGGCAAAGAAACCAAACAACTAGGAGGCAAGAAGAAAAAACATGGGAAGAAGAAAAACCAGAAGGACTCATCTCCTAGAAAATCTTCTGCAAACCCTTATGGGAATGGGAAACCAAAAAATCCATGTCATATATGTGACGAGGATCACTGGACTAGAGACTGTCCATATAAAGAAGAACTTAGAAAATCTTTCAAAAGTTTGAAAACCTCGGTTGGATTGAAAGATCCGTTTCCAAACCCAGGAACAAATCTGGTTGCTAGCGAAAATGCTTCCCCGTCCCAAGTGCTAATGTTGTCAGTTTCAAAGCAACTGAATGATGCTCTGATATCGACAAGGAGTAAAGATTACGGTAATCCAAAAATGTTGAACAATAGGGATAATGATCAACCTAGTAGTTCAACAACAACTTCGACCGAAGTTGTGCCACCCATCATTCCTGAATTAACAATAAAACCGCCAAAGGGAGTAGTACACAAATTAACGTTTAATCCTCATGCCCGAGCAGCACAACACTATAATATAGTGGAGGATTTAGCTCAATCGCCATGCGCGATGTCAACTCTTGAGGTACTGCAAAATTTCCCCTCCCAAAAGCAGGCTTTATTATCAGCAATAGGTGGGATTGACCCAACGGATTCCAATCTTGTATCTTTTAATCACAAAGGATACGACCCTCAGTTACCAGCTCAACTAGCTTTCCTCATTCAAGTGAAAGCCCTCAACAAAACTGTTCATAGAACAATTATTGATGAGGGGGCATCCACATGTATCATGTCGATGAGTTGCTAGAAAACTTTAGGGTCTCCATCCTTGTCGCGATCATCAATGACATTGACATCTTTTGATGGACGAACATACACCCTGTATGGGATAATAAGTAATTTGCAAGTCGAATTGGGGGAAAAAACAGTAGAGATCGATGTTGAAGTCATAGACGGAAATCTCGATTACAACATCCTACTGGGAAGACCCTGGATATATGCCATGGCAGCCGTTGTGTCGACCTACTTTAGGAAAATTGCATTTCCTTTCCAAGGAGGAATTACAATCATCGACCAACAAACTTTTCTCCCCAACAGTTCGCAAGTTACGGGAAGCATTCCAATGATCCATGGAAGCCCTAGCATGCTTCATAATATTAGATTATGCCTACTAAAAGACCCTACGTTAATGGGAACTTTTACCCTACCGCCTCCTACGAATTTGGCGGAAGTGGCTAATGTAGGAACTTGCAATATGATATCTTCCATTCAAAAGATGTCAGAAAACGATGTTAAAATGGATCATTCGCAATTTTTTCCTCTAACCCCACTAGAAATATTGTAGCAATCAATTTTGTTGGCCTGGGGGACAAACCCAAAGCAACGCTCATCAAGCGTTTGGATAGATAGGTCTAAGGAATATAATACCCCTTCAGATCCTTCGTCACATGTAAGTTCTACATACGAAGGAATTGTTCAGTCAATGATGATGGACGGGGCACCATGGGAATATTACCACCATCGTTCCCATCTTCCGAATTACCACGAAGATTATTCCAGCGACCTTAATCATCCTTCAGTTTATTATTTTCTATCAAATACTGTAAATACGGTGGATTCCGAGGACAATTCTTATCTCGTGTCGACCTCGTTAAAAAATGAAACAAGGAGTCATGAGGATAGTTCTTTTACTGTGCCAACCTCGTTAAAAAATGAAACAAATCCCTTTCAAAATCAAGTCTTTCAAAGATCTCGAAGGTAAACCTTCATTCCAACCACCTCGTTCAATGCAATGAAGCTTGGGGGGCATGCACCTCTATTTGCGTTATTATGCTGGGGGCATGCAAACTTATCGCGAGCAGTGTTACCGCAGGGTTCAAGCTCGTTAAAAAATAAACCCACCACGAGCAGTTTTAGCGCATAGTTCAAGCTCATTAAAAAATAAACATAAGTCATGAGCAAATGTTTCCCCTAGCGTTTAAGCTCATTAAAAAATGAACCGGTAAATAACCATTGTGAATGCCTTATCGCCAGCTTTTGAGCCTTGGTCGTGTTCTCGCCATCACCTCCACTCTGTTTTCAGCCGAACATTCACCCTCATATGATTGTTTAACCCTTTGAGGAACATCTGCGAAGAGTGATTCTATTAGTCATCCTTGTGACATTGCCGTGATTGGAAAATTCCAAATCTTAGCTGGAATCAGCTGCTACCCGAAACCATCACTCGTTCCTCGAAAATGAGTCTTCTTTAAGCTCTTTTCACCTGACTCGTAAAATATGAAAGATTGTCGAGCGATTAGCCTCTCCGGCTCGTTAAAGTCATCGGAAGTGCTATCCCTCCTCTAGATTTTAATCTTTTTGGACCTGAGGGATTATTACACAAAAAGATCGAGCGCTTGTCTTATTCGGCTCGTTAAAACTATCAAAAACTCATCCCTTTTGTATTATTTTACGCTTTTTCGGACTTAAGGGATTATACAACGAAAAATAATCTTCGGAGTCTTCTTTCTGTTTCTTTCAGACTCTCTAAAATTGAAAGAGACCGAGTTATCTTTGTCGTTAAACTCGTTAAACTAAATAGCGACAAACTCATCCAACAGGATGAGAACGAGTTTCACTGTCGCTAGGCTCGCTAAAATATAGCGACAGGTTCACCCGAAGGGCGGATTAGAACAAGCATATGTTATCCTCCTCAAGCTTGACAAAAATAAAGAGGTACTGGTCAACAATGACTGGGGAAAATTGGGAAGAAAACAAGAAGAAACTTTATAGGTAGCAAGTCGCTCTTGAACATGACACTTTCCTTCCGCATCCATGCCGAGTTGGGTTGTTCCATCCACTGGTCCTCACCATTGGTTCACACCATCCATATCTGGGGTTAACGCTACCAATCCATCATCAGTGTTGCCGATATGTTCAAGAGAAGTCATTCAGACAATTCACCTGAGTCTCACCCACTGCAATTCATTCATGCTTCATTCCTTCATGACCGCCACCCTGAACCCTCATAACGTCAGTTTGTTTTCACCTCCAAAATCATTTGCTTCGTTCCGTGTCGTTGATGTGGGATTCATCAAGGCCCTCCTACGACGGGTCGCTTCTTGTCGACATCATCTCATTATCCAAGAAGTTGACTTAGGAACAACCCTTTCAGTGTTTTGAAGCTTGCATGCCTCAATGGCAAGTTTCTCACTTTTGGCGACAAGTTTACATCAATGACCTTCGACCGAGAGATTTTGCGTGGTGTTCGACGCCAAGTTCCTTTTTCACACCACGTAGATTGTATTGTAGTACCTTGAGGGTCATTGTCATTATTGGTGATTCCTCTCGCGCCTGTTAACAGCTTACATCATTGGCTGGTAATCAGGCGATGTCTTTCCATGTTCGACTTCGAAAACATTTTTCACATGGATCGACTTGTACTCCGAGTGAAGATTGTTCGAGTTTGAAGACCCCGGATCTAGTTTCATCCATCCGGGCTGCGATATAATTAGGAATATAAAAACATCCAGTGTACATCATTGCCGAGCAGATGATCATCCAAATCAAAGGATGATCTGTCCATATCATCAGTCTGTCACACACACAATTGTCTGTCCTATGTACATGAAAATGAGTTTATAAAGCTAAGCATGGGATTGCCCACCTTATCTAGATCATGAAAAAATGTTGTCATAATGTATTGTATTGTATCTTATTACAGGTCGCCTCCTAGCTCAAAAAAACTTCAAATCCTCATAGTAAAGCATTTCACCTGACATCAAAAACGATTAATGACCTCATGCTTTAGGGGGCAACTGTTATAGACATTTTTGGGCCCTAAAACCCCAATCACAAATGTCCATAAACTGAGGGCTCCTAAGTCCCTAAAAGGGTTGCTTCACTACCTAAAGAAACAAGGTCAACTGACTACATCATCTCCCAGAAGTTCTCCACTGAAAACTTCTCATAAATGGTCAAAACTGGACCATACTGAAAGCTCCATGCAGGGGGTGTGATGCATATCACCTTCCCAATGTACAGGGTGTGATGCATACTGTTTTGCTCCTCTGTAGGGTGCGATGGTCGGGAATAGACAAATGGAAGGGACCAAAATGCGAGGTGGAAGATTATGGAATCTTCCAGAAGCTTCCCCTCTGACACTTGCCACTCCATTTTCGACCAGGGTTGAGTAAGAGATCTTCATTCTCCAAGTGGAAGCAGGAACTATTAGAGAGAAGACACTAATCAAGATCCCAGAAGATGACTCACCTCTCTGTAATCATCTATATATGGATCCCTCATCACAGAGATCCAGAGGCTGGAATTTTGTAATCTAGAGAGAAGTGATGTCAGTATTCTTGTGTACATTCACAGTGTTGGGTGATTTTGCTTTGCTTGAGGTGAAAGAAGGGATTCTTAGCTGGAGGATGATGCTAGGTCAGAGCTGCTCATGGTTGTAATCCTCTTGCTACTTCTATTTGAATAAAGCTATTCTTGTTTCCTTCCATATCCTGGTGTAATTGTTTATATATGCTTGTATATGGTTAATGTACATCTGATCCTACATTATTTGTGAATTTAGATCCTTGTTTCTTGCATAGTAGTATTTTGTTGTGATTCTACAGGTCCTTTTGAAGCTGAGCAGACAAAGAGCAGAAAGCAAAACTCTATCAAGAAGGAGAGGGAATCGAGTGCAAGACTCAGGTTGGCCCCCTTGCTTCTTCTCTCATCTATTTTCATAAAATGAATCAACAATAGACTTTGATTGTTTGTTTCTAAGATAGCCACACATCTTAGTGGGAATAGCAGCATCTGTATGGACACTATTCCCGTATAACACTCATGGACCAAAATTTGGTTATAACCTGAGTACCCATCAAGTAGCGACATGCGGGATTCTCCAACTATTTTTTTAAGTATATGATCCATCTTGGCCAATGGATAGTTATCTTTCAAAGATACTTTATTTATATTTTTGAAATCAATACATAATCGAACCTCACCTGTTTTCTTGCGCACGGGCACCAAATTAGAAATCCAATCTAAAAATCTTATGGGGACGATTATACCAGCTTTATACAACTGATTCACTTCCTTCTCTATTGAGGGTAGTAGATTTGGATTTATTCTTCTTAGCTTCTGTCGAAATGGCTTTTGATTTGGCTTGATCGGAATGATATGATGAATTATGCTTGTGTCATATGCCTTCAAATCTGAATAATCCATGCAAATACATTAGTAAATGGAGATAATAAACTAATATACTTTTCTTTTACCTATCGAGGCAATGCCTTTGATAACTTCACCATTCTAGGATTTTCTGCTGATCCAATGTTCACATCCTCAACTCCTTTCTCGATTGGTAGCAAGCTCAGTTTTTGGGCTACATCATCTTGATCGAATAGCTCCTCTAAAGGTATTAGACCTTTAGGAATGACATTGTCCTTTAGCTGCAAAACTTCCATCTAATTGACTTCTATATTTGCCTCACCATCATCATGCTCCCCATCGATAGAAGTGTCTTTGAATTTACCTTCATTTTGCATAAATTCTTCGATCTCTTTATCATCTTGAAACACTTGCCAATACCTTTGATTATTAGGGACATCCGGGCAATGTTTCACATGAATTTCAAACTTATTGTTTGATTCATCAGAATTTTTAAATTACTTGCTGTTGTTGCAAGTGAATCTGCAATAACATTCTGAACACGAGGGACACATGTCAAAGTGTAATCTAAAAACTATCTCAAGATATCTAATACCGCATTGCGGCAGGCCCGCATTCGAGGATGCTTAGCTTGGTATTTCCCTTTCACTTGCTTGATAACTAACTCGGAGTTGCCATATACCGAAATTCTTTTAGCATTTAACTTTCTAAGAATTTTCAAACCAGCAATTAAAGCCTCATTTTTAGCCTCATTATTTGAACAATCAAAAGCCAATTTATACAAACAAACCCTTACATTACTTGGCACTTTGTTTGGGGAGAAAATAGGGCTGCATATCCAAATGCCAATCCCAGCACCTTCCCTTCCTACCCTGCCATCAAAATCCATGCTCCATAAACCGGCTTCGTCCTCTTCCAAATGCTGAAATTATGTTTGCTCTTTTACTTTTCCTTACTATCCATCAATATTTTGCTGTTGTCGGAAGGTTGATTGATCAGCGGTACTATCAAGTCTTTGTTTTTCTTGCTTTAAGACCTCTCTGAAATTTTCAGTGATCTTTGGAATGTCCTCTACTTCAACTAATTGGCTATTTACATCATTAAAACTATCAGAATACAAAAAAAATGATTCTAAATCAGTATGTACATAGTTGATTGGATGATTTACTGGTTTCTCCTTGCTAGTGATCATGTATTTCATCTTTTTCTCCCCGTATAATTTCCTCATCTGACCAAACACGGGAATAGTGGCATAGGATAAATCAAGCTGCAATGTCCCTTTAAGTTTTTCTTCCCAAGATCTGGAAAGAAGCATGCCAAATCTAGGAGAAATATCCACCACAACCACATCCATCAAAACATTTTTAGCTGGAATCTGATCCAAACTGACCACCAAATCTTTAATAAGACCAATGCATCTTACTCTACTAGAATTGAAGGAGTAAAGGTCATGATACTTTTTAGTGATATCCAAACCCAATTTCTCCATGATTTCCTTAGGCATGAGATTATGAGAGGCTCTGGAATCAATCATAGCGTTGTGTAATACATAGTCATGCAACCTAAGGCTAATGTAAAAAGGAGCTACATCACTATCTTGAAACTGACCTTCCAATGCTGGACCAAAGATCAACTCAGGTTGGTCATCTTCCACATTTACCATATCAGATAATGGATATAAATTCAAAATTTTAGACACCTGACCTTTATTATTGTTGTTCTTCATCAACTCAGTCAAAGGAATAGATACTTTTAACTTAGCAATTTCATTTTCTAAGTTAAAAACTGAAGTTTTCTATACCTCTTTCGCTAAAACATCCTTATTTTTAGTTTTCCCCTTTGATATACTTGGCTTATTGGATCTTTCATTTGTTGATGGCGTTTTGCTGGTGGTAGGATCAGCTATCTCTTTTCCCTTTTTCTGTACAATGGGAGGATCATTCTTTGGCGGTGTCACCTCCTTCCTTTTTTGAATTGGATTTATGGGTACATCTCTACTCCTGAGTGAATATTGTCGCTGCTGGGCTATCAAAGAATTCATGTATCCTCTTTGATATTCATCAGACTCTTCTTCAAGAACTGTTTCATTTTCCAAGATGAAATTTTCATCCCTTTGTACAGTTGGGCTCTTAGAATACTCCTCATCTTCAATGATAAAAATTTGCATATCATCAGGTGTAAAGAAATGATTCTCCTCTCTAATTGCATTCTCCTCATCATCTGATTCTGGACCATGTACAAACTTCTGTTGTAAAGGTGACTTCACCTGCTGTTGTGCTGCTTGGTCTTGTGCTCGTTTCCCTCTTTGCTTGATTCTGAATTGTGGTTGTTGCTGATGGAAGTTTGGATTTCTGACTTGTGATTCGGGCTTATCAATTGTTAATCTATCAAACATCTTCTCAATCTTGCGGAGCACTTGATCTGATGTGGAAACCTCTTCCTTTATCGTTACCTTCTTTTCAGCCTTTGTTCTAGCTCTCTTGGCAAGCAAATTTGCTTCAATACTGACTGCAATATTCTGCATGTCTTCCAAAGTGGCGGGATCCCTTTCTCTTAATTGATAGGCCATATCAGGATCAAAACCATCAAGAAACTTAATCAAAGCCAGCCCCATATGTGGCTTTATATCAGCAGGAATTGCATTATAAACATAATAGAATCTAACACACTAATCTTGAATAGTCTCAACAACATTCTTCTTGATGTTCTCATATTCGGAAAGGATCTGAAGAAGGTTTTTCTTTATTTCCCAGTGATCCAAGAATTGTCTCTGAAGATTAGCCAATGTAGTGATACTTGCATCCGACAAAGCTCTGAACCACTTCCTCACTTCACCTCCAAAAGTTTGTACAAACAGTCTCATTGTCACATTTTCAGCATCAATCTCATGAAGGTCAAAGAAATCTTCCATCCTATCCACATTTTTCTAAGCTATGACACTTTGAGGAGTGCCATCAAACAATGGAATTTTTCTTTGATAATCGGTGGGCATGTCATCCAAATTTTGAGGCAACACAAGGGGTGCATATCGGGCAGCCATTGCTCTAGGTGGATTTGCAACTGGTCTTGGGGATGTAGGAGGAGTCAGAGTAGCTGATGTATGAGATGTATGAGGTGTGGATGGAGGTGACAAAAATTTTGATGTTTGAGGGGTAGAAGGAGTGGATGGAGGTGACAACACTACATATTTTTTATCAGAGATGGAAGGCTACAAAGGAATGGTGGGAATGAAAGGAGTTTTGGTAGGAATTTCTAAACTAGATGCAATAGTGGATGATCCAAGAGTTGCTAATGCAGGCTCTAAGAACTCAAGAATGTTTGTAGCCACAATGGAAGTTTTAAGTTTAAATATATAATCGTCAATTTATTTATTGGCCTTTTCAATTTCAATATCTTTGACAAACTCTGGATTTAGGACAGTAGAACCAACAACACTTTCATATTTAGTCTCAAACAACGACAAATCAAAATGTTCATCAAACTCAAGATCTTCAAGATATTAAAAAACAATCAGGCATGAATGGGATCTAAACACATGAATCGCAGAACTTTCTTGCCGAAGGATTCTCAGAATAAGATTGGGATTTTCATACACAGGGGGTGGATCAAGATTAGGATTTGCTCTGGTGTATCTTCTGGAAGCTAGTGTGCTATTATTTCCAAGAAATCAAATGGACATTATCAACTTGTTCAACCTATCAAATTCTATTCTCATCATCCAAAAATTTAGAATTATTAGATGTACTGGGGCAATTTGCAAGTCAGATGTTTCATTTATAAGACTAGACCGGAGATTGATTGAAGCAACTTTCATCTACTTATGCACTCGTAAAGAAATGTGCAGTTCGAAGGTTACCTGGCATAACTTTAGGCTCCCTCTGTAGTTTATAAAATGAAGAACCCTAACAAACAAACAATTTCTTCCCCGGTATGGTCGCCACTATGTTAGCACCTAAATCTACCTCAGGTTGAGAAAGGTAGGATCTAGGGTAACATCAAACCATGCTTAAAGTGGTAGCTAGCCCTACCAGGTCAGGAGAGGGATCTCTCCTTGTTAATCTCAAAAAAATATGATCAATGAGGCTTGAGATGACTGATGTGAATACTGATCTTAGGCTAGGTATGTGTTCAGAAGAGTTTGATTGAATTTGATGATGTTTTGTTGGCTCAAATGTGAAAGGAAGATTTGGGTCCGGGGAATGAGGCTCAGTTTTGCAGAGATCTCTATGGGGTGAGGTAGGCAAATGGTTTAGTACTTCGAATTGATTAAGATGGAGATATTTTAGACTGGTGAGGAGTTGAAGAGGGCATGAAAGTCTCAGGGATCCTCTTCAAATAGCTAAAAACATAAATAACTAAACAAACCCTAGGTAGATCACTTCAAATCAATGAATTCTACCTTTATCCTTCTTTGATTTAGTTAAGATGAAACAAAGAGAGATGATGGTATACATAAAACACATGTAAACTTACAATTACAGAAGGAAACACAATACCAAATCAAGATGCCACAAGAATCCCATAAAATGTTGCAAACCCTAGTTTATTCCTTTGCCAAAACTGTTGAAATGAGTATACAATGAAGCTCCAAGCTTTCCCAAAAGTCCAACCTTTGCTAATGACTGAAAAAAAAGTAGATATATGCAATAAAAAACTCATCCTAGCCTTTAGCATTCGAGCTCATAATTTTAGGAGCTGTTCCAACAAAGTCTAAACTGAGAACTAAAAATTAGGCAATGGAACAACTTGCCTCTAAAAACTAGGGCACTGATTCATTCAGTTGCAAACTACCTTTTCATGGATGAATCTACCTCTATGAGTGAAAATTTAGCATAATTACATCAAAATCCATCAAGTAACATTACATTACATCATGATTTTTACTATTAGAAAGAGAAAAGTCAAACTGTGAGGAAACTAGGTGAAAAACAGAGTTTTTTTTTACCAAAATGAGCAAATTTCCTCCTATGCACCGCACTAATTTTCCTAAGTGTAGTGCCCTTTTGCAGGTGATTTTGGCGGCATTCCCATGAACCAAATTTGCTCCAAGTGGTCTTGTTGGAAATTTCTTCCTATCCATTTTCCAAAACAAGTTGAATTTCTGAATTTGGCCTCCATTTGCCCCTCCCAAACTGAGTTCTCCTAACACTGCTTCCTGTGTGTCCAAAAAGGGGCAGAGAAGTCATTTTTGAGGTGTTTTTGACCTTTTTGGAAGCTCAAAACCTGTCAAAATTTCTTGGCCATTTGTGAGAATTTATATTTTTCCATGAAAAATCCAAAAATGCTAAGTTTTCCTCAAAATTAGGTCCCTAGAAAAAGCGCGCGCCAGGTGGCGCTGCGCATCAGGTAGAAAACCCTGTTTTTTAGGCCAAAAATTTCAAAATTGCAAAAAGTGTCCCAAATTTCTTGAAATTTGGGCTAAGTGTCCTTCATTAAGTGCTGTGTTGGTCCAAGGAAGCCTCAACAAAGATCTGGAGTCTATCTTGCTCTTTTTGCTTCCTCGATGCTTTCTTCAACTTGGCCTTCAAAATCCTGAGTCTTGCTTTGTACACCTTGTTTCTCGCCAAGTAGTGGTAGGACATGTGCCTCAACATATTTTTCTCTCTATTGGCCTTCTATAGAATCTTTTCCAAGTGGATATTTTCCCTCTCAAGCCAAGATTCATGATCAGCATCAATTTCTTGTTCAAGTGGTGTCAGCTTGACTTTCCTCCTCTTAGCAGCTTGTCGGTTTTCTCGTATGTTTTGTAGCTCCATAATGGTTTGCTGATCCTCTAGTTGTTTGTTTCTCTACTCTAGATATTTGATTATCCACTTAGATCTTTCTAGGTTGAGAGACAAATCATGAATGTCCTCTTGCTGCTCTCGAATGATCTCTTTAACCTTTGAGCTTTATGAGCCCAAATCAGTGTCATCATCCTGAATAAGAATGAAATATGTCTCTTGTCCTCCTGAAGGCCCCTCATCCTATAATGGCCACTTTTCGTTGTCTTATACCTTCTCTGTTGATGGAGGAAATGAGACCCCTTCCACCTTGGGTGGAGATAGTACTAGTTTTGCCACTGCAAACAAACTTCTAGTTCCCTTTTGGTAGGTGACAAACACTGGCACAGTAGCGGTTTGTGTCTCATGAATCTCCTGCTGATGTGAAGGCTCTCCAGTCTCATGAAAAACTGTTGGGGGTACTTGAGGACCTATAGAGACATCATGTGAAATGAAATCCTCCCATGAGATGTTTTGTAAACCAAGCTGATGCAAGACCACAATTTTGACTAATGCAAAATGATATATGCTGTTATATTGCTACTGAGGAGGCTTCCTGTGCACTAAGGTGGTCATCTTCTCAATGTTCTGGCAAATAAAATAGGGGAGATTCATCATTCTCACCCTAGTGAAGTGCATCAACAATATGATGTGATAGGCATATAGGCGAGAAAATCGGCCTTCACAACTGAAATATTTAATTATGAGTTTCATCAAGGGAGCATATGTGTCGTTTAGATATTGAAGGGAAACACTCTACTGACATGTCTCTGATAACCAACCTTGATGTAAGGCTTATAATGCTCTCTGTCAATCAGCTGCCTTTTATTCCACTGCTCACTGACATTTGGAATGCTAGTTGCTTGAGAAATAGTCTCAGGTGTCAAGGTGAATGTCACACCTGCCAAAGTGACTTGGCCATTATGAAGATGGAGCACAAACAATCTGGCCAACTCATGGTGGTATCTGACTCTCTCTACCATCTCACAAAACTGATAACAAGATCGGTGTTGAAAGCATGTGACAGAAATAGGACAAGCCAACAACTAGGCAAGTGAAGTAGGCTCCTCTCGTATATGTTTACCACCCTTGTGAGGTCTCCTTGGTGCATGCATTTCTCTAGAAGAATCACTGAGTGTCTCCTCATCTCGGTCATAGGAAGGATCTAACTCCATGTTTGCCAATGTTTGAGTTTTCTTAGATGAGTATGAAGAGATTTTATGGTGTCTTTAGGTTTCTTCTGCCAAAGATAAGAATGTATGAGGGATTGTGGAGGAAATGTGTATGGGCAGTTTTGGGAATATTGCTGTCAAGTTTTTAGGGAATAAAAGGGTTTAGGGAATAGTATTTAGGCTTTTGAGACAACAATTGGGGTATCAGAATTTTTAACTAGGGTTTGGGATAATGGGATTTAGGGATTTAGGATTAGTAAATTTTGGGATATGGGAATTAGGGAATGGTTAGATGAGAATGTAAAGAGAGGGAGAAAATGAATGAGGGAATGAAGGAGGGAGGGAGTGAGAAATGGCTAGGAGTGGAATTAGTAGCAAGAAATACAATTTATAAACCCTATGCGATTGTTTTTGTCAAGAAATGCAAGGAGGTAGGGTTTTGATTTTTTCCCATTAAATCACCATAACCACCAAGATAACTCATTCATTGTTCATGGGAGAAATGTTAACTTACTTGAACCAGTGAGGATTTAGCAAATTTGGCAGTTTTGGGAGAGTTTGTGAGTGAAATCAGCCTCCAAACCCTGTGCACCGCACCACAAACCCAGTGCGCCACGCCCTCTCAATGCGTCGTGCATATGTAAAATTTACACTGCAAAGTGTGGCTCAATGCGCCGTGATCCTAACCCAATGCGCCGCGCCACTGAAAATGCCAAACTCACTGCGGTTTTTCACCTCCTTTGTGATTTTTGACTTTTCAATTGCTCACTTTTTCTCCTTCGGATACAAATGAACTCTTTAAACATGAGAAATGGTTTATATACATAGGATTTTAATTTTCCACTTATAAAAACCCACTTTGTAATGTTTTCCTTTGACTTGCTTTTAAAACTCTTTTTTTGGGCAGTTTGCTTTATTTTTGCCTTTGATGAACTGCATGCTTTGACTTTTTGTTTTCCTTGCAGATGATGGAGTTTTTGAAGCTTAGCAAGGTGACCAGGGTTGCCTCTGAAGTTATTGCATATGGAAAAAAAATGATATTACATCAAATTTGTACATAAAAACATAAAAACTCTGTTTTTCCTCAAAACAAGGTTTTTAGGAAAAATTAATCATTGAGCATGCGATTATGGAAATTATTGTTGCTGAAACTTTATTTGATCTCCTCATGCACTTGTTGACCATTATTGAGCCTTTTGAAGACCTTATTGACGAAGCCCTAGACCTAATGAGACCTAAAACCCTAAAAATGACTTTTGCAGATTTAAAGACAACAATTGACTGCAGATGATCCAGATGAATGAAAATGGGCCAGCAGGTAAAGATCATGAGGGAAAATGTATAATAAGCCACTACCGTTAGATGATCCATGATCTTAATGGAATGCAGTTGATCGAGTAAGACACCTAACAAGCAATGCAACAAGAGAATTCGATCACTGACAGAGGGATGGAGATGCCGACACTAACATGTTACAAATTATGTGCATCTGTTCTGAGTTATTACATGTTTGATCTCATTTGCAATTATATTGTTTATTTATTGCGCGCTCTTGTATGAATTTTGAATATTGTTAAGTATAATTGAAAGTGTACAAATAAGCTAAGTAATCAACTAATATCGAGCTACTAGTATGGACTTGGGTAATAACACTATTCAGCCCACGAGTAGGGTTGCACGAAGGCAACATCTCAGGCTGCGAGGTATGGGTAAGTGCACATAGTGACGTGCATGCAGGGTCGAACCGCAGACCACTTGAAACCATCAGAAATATCTATGGTGCGGAAACCTAGTTCTAGCACACTCCCATACTACTTCGGGTGAGACCTCATTCCGCGCTCCTCGGACTGTTGCCGAAAGGGCCAATATTACTAAGATTTTTTTGGCTAAATCACCTTTGAACTTGGGTCAGGCCCCAACAAGCCAACAAATGGTTCCATTGCCTGGACTGGGATCTGCATAAGGGATATCTGATGTCATGTCCTTGGAATCCAACAAAGAAAGAAATTGAAGAGTGGTTGGACAAAAAGATTAACAAGTTCACGGCACACGAAAATAGGAATCTGTGAGTATCAAAGGAACAGTGGTTAGAGCGCTACTTATATACGGAAATCCATGAAATTTTCTTTGCATCCTTCCCCTCTGAGTTGTATGAGTGGATCACGAAGCTAGCAGACAGTCAGGGAAGGTGTAGGCTCAACAAACCAACTATGTGGACTCCAGAATTGATGCGCAGAATAGAAGCGTTAGAAGGTAAGATTGTGCGCGCTGTCGACCATTGGCTCGATCGAATTATAGGAAGATTTATCACCAAGTTTTCTGTAGATACAACCATCAGCTACAGTGAGGCAGAATGATGCTTCCTTAAGGGACTGTGAGGTAAGTACATTAAATTGTTGAACACTTGGATTAAAATGCTATTGTGTGAAAAGCAGGTTATGCGAATAAATTGATGTTTGGAACTACGTGAAGTGGGAGGATCTATAGAAATGAAGGTAGCACAGAAATAGAAAATAGTCCCTTGATTTAGCCGTGGCGAGAAAGTAAGGAAGAGCTAGTGAAAGTTTCTCTGAGAAGTGCGATCAATTTGATAAGGTAGCTAATTCTGCACATACCACCCCCACCTACACCACCACCAGTTTCACCATCATCACCCCCATCTCCACCCAGACCACCTCTGCCACCACCATAGTTTGATATGGCGAGCGCGATACAATTGATGGTATTCATAGGAGTAGGGAATGAAGATCCAAACCAATTTTGGTTCATGGTAAAGGTTGTATGGGAAGCACAAGGAGTCGTGGATGACAATATAAAGCAGGAAATACTGGTAAGCATGTTGTAGGATCGTGCACTA
The DNA here is from genome assembly GCA_000404065.3 of Pinus taeda. Taxonomy (NCBI): domain Eukaryota; kingdom Viridiplantae; phylum Streptophyta; class Pinopsida; order Pinales; family Pinaceae; genus Pinus; species Pinus taeda. Next base: position 19,896 of record APFE030773396.1, read on the forward strand.
ACATGGTACATCAAGAATTTTAATGACCATCCAAATGCGGGAATCACAGATATCCAGGCCGTGCTGAACATGGAATTTAGTAGGCCAAAATTGGAGACACAATTGATTATCAGGCTTAAGGAAATCGCAATGCTTCCGGGTGAGGCCCAACGGGATCTGGACCAGAGACTAAAGAGTATGATTCGCAAATCCAACATGACCTTGATGGATGGACAACACCACGCATGGTTTGTAGCATCACTAACACCACATTTAAGGACGGTGTTGTCACAATAGAAGCTATCCACCTAGGCTAAAGCTTTGGAGATTGCAATGGGATTGCACGAAACCCCAATACAAGATCCTAGTCTAGGAGTCCAACAAATCCACGTGCAATTGCAAAATTTGTGTTTGGAAATGAAGAGTCTGAAATAGGACAGGACAACTCGGCCAGAGGCACGCGAGGAGGTATGGTATATAAAATGCAAAGGCTAGGGGCATGACAAGGACCATTGTCCAGTCTTTGCGAACTACTTGGTGGGAGGAGGGTCAATGCCTCTAAGACCAGGGGCACAAGCAAGACCGAGCTTGGTGCCTGCATTATGATGCGCGAATTTTCAGATACGAGGAAAACACACTACAGATAAATGTCACCTATTACAAAAGTATACGCAGATGTCCTAGTAATTGTTCTGTAATTTTTGCAGGTCGGTAGGCCATGATGAGTGCACCTATAGAAGTTACGAGATGACGATGGATCAGACTCCTACCTATAGAGTACAAGCCGAAACATGAGCCCTCGATCCAAATGTAGGGATGGTGTGTGCTGGATTTCAATGGCGTGGACGAGGTCGAGGTGGAACGGGACCAAGAAGGGGTCACAGACAACTGATTTGTTACAATTACCGATGGCCAGGACACTATGCCCGCGATTGTATGAATCCAACGAGAGCATCATGTTTATACTGTACCAATTTTGATCATGATATGGAGGACTGCCCTACACTAATAGCGAGGTTACACGATAAAGGAGTACTCCAGCCTCCCCTGACTCAGAACCTACAAATGATGAGGTCTGAGCCTCGCAAAGAGGACCCAAATATAAACATAGTGCTTCGAAGTGGTATCACATAACGAGATGAAAAAGGTAAGTAGCCAAAAGAAAGTGTGTGGGTTCACGAGGCTCCTACAAAGGAACCTGAATTTGATTTGGAGCACGCGAAGGAGACATTCATGGAAGCTAAGAAGAGCTTCGCGGAGGCCTCCACTTCAGGTAGTAAGGATCAACTAGAACCGGGGATGGATCCTTCAATGCTCACTACCTTTCTAGAGACATGCATGAAACTGCTGCGCGACAATAAGGTTGTAAAAGGATTACAGGAACTTATCACTAAGTTCATTAGGTCAGGAGAACCACATGTAGTCCAGAAACTTGGAAAGCATGCATTGCGAACAAAATGGAAATGAGGCTGACTGCGCAAATCAGAGAATATGAAATGGATCAAGTAATTTTAGATCTCGGATCAGGCGTGACTGTACTACCAAAGAAAACATGGGAACTCATGGGGAGGCCCACGTTACAATGGTCTCCTATTTAATTGTGAATGATGAACTAGCAGAAGATCCTACCAATGGAATGATTGCAGGGGATAACATTAGATATCGAAGGTGCGAACGCGCTGGAAGATTTCGAAGTGATAGAGATTATCGATGACAACAATCCATATCCCGCACTACTAGGAATAGATTGGGCCACTGATATGAATGAATCTAAAGAAGCGCAAAATGATTTTTGAGAAAAGGTCACTACGCGTAGTGGTACCTTTAGACCCTGCAGAAGGAGCGCGATACATAGAACCGGTGCACGACGATGATAGTGATGATGATCTTGACTATATCTACAAGATAGCTGCTCGAGAGCAAGATTGGATGAATCCAACAGTAGATGGTAGGATTTCGTGGGAGCGTGAAAGCTCCTACACTTCAGATTCAGACGAAGAAATAGAACGATGGCAGAGTCGGTTACACGAGGTAACCATGCTCAATTGCAACATGATGATAATATCATTGCGCTACATGACTAACAAGGTGAGAAATTTGCTTATGTATGATGGGTTAACAGTAGTTGATGAATTCATGGACAAATTTGAAATATAAGTGCTAGAACAATAGCATTTTGATGCTATGAAATAAGCACTGCACGCTACGCTTGCAAGATGGTGGGGTACACACCAGTAGAGTTTCGGGGACTAGCATGAATGCAGAAAGATGATGCACTTATGATTTGGGAAGCCTCAAATGAGGATGGAAGCAAGGCATGATGAACGAAACAACCTGCGCACCCGCCTTTCCAGATGGATACAGGCGTATGTTATGCAACCCACATGAAAAAACACTGCTCTCACAATCGACAATAGGAAAAATAAGCAGAAGTAGGAAAGATGAAGCACACCAAATATTATCCATGGGGAAGATTTTGATGAGGTGCACGAAGTGCTGAACAGGGTCTACCGTGTGAAACGCACGGACTGGGACCTATGTGTACCAGTGGTTTGTTGGGCCTATAGGACCATGTGAAAACCCTGACCCCAAGAGTAGTTCCGAAGCCGAAGTATGAAACACGGGTTGAAATCCCTGTGGAGTGTACGAAGCTGAGTCAGCATGTAACAACACCCATAGATACAATGATCTGCATAGACTGGAATGAAGAAATCACACAGCTACATGAAGCAGAACATATAAGACTTCAGGAATAAATTCGATGGGGAAACTTTAGACTTCACGAACTTGAAAAAGATCGGGTATGGCTAAGGGAGAAAAGCACTTTAATGGAAGCAGAGGTCAAGAGGCTGGAAAATGAAATAAAGGAAGCATTTTTGTCCATAAACCAAGGATGGAAAGGCAAGGTGCGTACAATCATACTCACGAATTGGAGGACTATCGCTGAGAATTGGTTAGTCTGTTGTCATGTGTTTTCGGGAAAATTAGTATTTCTAAGAAATGCTAACCCTCTAGGTTTGGTAGCTAACCTAGAAACAACAGTTAAAGAAATTCACTATTTTTCCTATGAATGTCAGATAAGAGAAATATTATAAGGAACCAACCTATAACTTCCGCTTGATCTCTCTCTCCTTTGGCTGATCTTGTTGCTCCTCCCCGTACTTAATGCGCTTAGAGAGTACCTGTGCGATTACAAAAAAAAAGACCCGTCAAAGAATAATGATCCATAATTCATAAACATCATAGAATCGAAAGTATGATAAACATATGAATGCATTGATAGATTACACAAACATAGAGGAAAAATCTTGAAAATCCTTATTAATAGAAATAAGTATTACAACCCATAAGTTCGATCCAGCACCTTCCTCACAGCTTCAAACCTTCCTCACCTCATGAACAACAAGAAACTCTGATAATAACACAATACTTTTGCACAATACTAAAACCATCAACACCTCTTTACAACTCACAATTATTTAGCCTTTAGATCTCTTGGATGAGGGATCCATTTATAGATAAGTGCAAGAGGTTGAGTCATCAATGGTGATGATGAATGCCTTTCTATTTTTAGGAATTGGTTCCATGAAAGAGGGGAATTGGAGGTGGTTTCCTAATTCCTTTAGTCATCCTTGGGTGAACTTAGAGGGGCAGGTGGCACTGGAGAAGCTTCTAGAGGTTTCTACGAGTAACTGATTCTTAAAACTCTCCCAGAATTTTGTCCAACCTCGACCATCACACCCTAGAGAGGGACTAAGTGTAATGCATAGCACTTGGACAGTGTGGCATCTGCTATGCATAGCACCCTAACACAGGGCTTCCTGCAATGATCTCTTTGAGGCACTTTTTGGATGAATTTTGTAATGGAAATTTTTAGGGAATGAAGCATTTAGAGGACTTAGCTTCTTTAGGGCATAAAACAACTATATTAGGGGTTGATAAAACCTAATAACATTGACATGTGAGTTGGGGTTGATGTACCCAAATAAGTTTGTAACAGTTTCCCCCTAAAGCATGAGGTCATAAACATCTATGTAGGGTGAAATGCTTTATCGTGAGGATTAGAAGTTTTGAACCGGAAGGTGACCTGCATCAATTACAATACAATACATCATGATAATTTGATTTTCTTTCCATGAACTTAGCTGAGGAAGGCATTCCCATGCTTAACTTATAAACTTTCATTACATGTACATAGATCAGATAGTCGTCTACAGATATAGACTTGTGATTCTACAGATATAGACTTGTGATCCATGATTAGGATGACCATCTGTGTAAGGCTTTTGTACATTTTATTTGTTACTCCTGAATATATCGCAGCCTAGATGGATGAAACTAGACCCGAGGTCTTCAATCTCATTCAATATTCACTCAATGTACAATTCTATCCATGTGAATAGATGTTCCATGGTCGAACATGGAGAGACATTACATGATTACCAACCAATGATGTGCATTGTTAACATGTGCGAGAGGGATCACCGATAATAGTGATAATCCTCAAGGTACTACAGTACATTTTGCATGGTGTGAATGAATGTTCGATGTCGAACACCACGCAAAATCTTTCATTCAATGGCCATTGATGTCAACCTGTCGCTGGAAGTGAGAAACTTGTCGTTTGATGAATGCAAGCTTCAAAGCACTGGATGGGTGTTTCTAAGTCAACTTCTTGGATAATGAGTTGATGTCGACAAGAAGCGAATTGTCGCAGGAGGGCCTTAATGTATCCCACATCTATGACACAAAAAAAGTAAATGACTTTTGGAGATGAAAATTGACTGATGACACAAGGTTCAGGAATGGCGGTCATGAAAATGAAGATTTTTAGTATTGCAAAGGATGAAATTTTAACTAGATGAATTCTCTTGAACATATCGGTGACACTGAGATGAATTGGTAGTGTTGACCCAAAAAAAAGTGATGGATGGTGTGATAGACCAATGGTATGATAACCATCAAACAAAATGACCCAACCTAGCTTAATCACGGAGATGAAGTGAAAGTGTCATGTTCAAGAGCGACTCGCTACCATATGTTTTCAATATTTTTCCCATTTTTCCCAGTCATTGTTGACCAATACCTCTTTATTTTTTATCAATCTTGAGGATAACATATGCTTGTTCTATAATTTTCCCTTCAGACAAACCCATCGTTATTTGATGTTTTAACAAGTCTAGCGATGGTGAAACTTGGTCTTGTCTAGATGGACAAGTTTGTTGCTATTTGATATTTTAATGAGTTTAACGACAAAGATAACTCAGTCCTTTTCATGTTTAGAGAGTTTGAAAAGGGACGAAAAGAAAACTCTATAAGTTCTTTTTTGTAAAATAATCACTCAAGTCCAAAAAAGCATAAAATAATACAAGAGAGATGTCATTTCCAATCCTTTAACGAGCTGGAATAGACAAGCACTCGACAATATTTTCATATTTAGAGAGTCTAAAAAGAGTTTAAAGAGGACTCTACTTTGAGGAACGAGTGCTATCTAGGGTAGAAACTCGTTCTAGTGATGTTGGAACTTCTCAAAACATGTTGATTGATGTGAAGAGACTAGCTAATAAGACCACTCATTGCAACTGTTCCTCAAAAAGGGTAAACAACCAAGTGAAAGTGTATCATTGGCCAACGGGATGGTGGTGATGGGATGAAAACAACCAATGCTCATCTGATGAAAGAGGCTGATAGAATGGCAATCATGAGGGTTAAAAATGGAAATGGGTTCATTTTTACACAAGCTTGAACCATAGGGAACTATGCTTGGATTCAGTTTCATGTTTATACAAGCTTGAAACAAAAAAATTATGCTTGAGATTGGTTTACATGCCCCCAGCATGATGAAAGGGACAGTCTCCTGTAACCAGATGGAAGTCATTGTAGTGAAGCAGGATGGTTATCCAACACCTTTTTGGCTTCATCCAGATAGACAAAGGTGAATGGGGTGATTCCCTTCACATAACCTACAAGGAAACTTAAATTTACCACTAGGTGCATGCCCCCCAAGGTTCATTACATTCACCTAAGTAGACTACTCATGGCTATCAGGTGGATGGAATGAAAGTTCTTTTATGAGATCAAGTGAAAGACTCGACTGGGATTTTACAAGATCTATTCAAAGACTCAACTTGAAACTTTGCTCCAAGGGACCTTGTTTCATTTTTTAATGAGCTTGACATAAGACAAGGAATCCTACTCAGATTCGTTGTTTCATCTTTTAACGAGGTTGACACAAGACCAAGAACTGTCCTCATGGACCTGTTTCATTTTTTAACGAGGTTGACACAGTAAAAGAACTCTCCTTGGAGACCCTTGTTTCATTTTTTAAATGAGGTTGACAAAAGACAACGAACTATCCTCATATACCATATCACAACTCATAAGAGGTCATGAAGGAGAGATCTAGTTCCAATGCCCCCAGTACATAATGCGCAACATTACTGAATTGATCGTCAATTGATGTAGGTATGGAACAGGTTGCCACATAATTAACTCGTGGCAGGGATGATACCAATGGTACAAAAGGACCACTTATGGAAGATGGTTGACTAGAAGCCATATTTGGACCGAGAAATGAAAGTTGGTCAATGGTGACAATCCTGCCTTCATGCGAGAAACAAATCACTCGAAAGAGTGTTGAAACAATAGCTCTCATGTCATAAACATAATCAAGCCCAAGAAGTAAATTGTAATCTAAAGGGCCTGGGACTACCATCACATTCAGATAAATGATTTTTCTTTCCAAAGTGATAGGTAACTATGGAAGGATCCCTAATGGTTTACTGGTTCCTCTGTTAAATCCCAACAGATGCTATGTAACAGGCACAAGCGGTGGCGAACTAAGCACTTTCCAAGCAGTTGAGGAAAGGATACTCACTGATGCACCTTCATCTATAATGGTGCCAGATACAATCATATTACAAACTTGTACTATGATCTGGAAAGGCACATAACAAGGAAGGCATAATCCTTCCAGTCGATTCCAATGAAAGGAAGTGACTAGACTACTTGGAGGGGGTGCTGTAGAAACGAGAGAATTAACCCCTTGAGTTACGAGAACTAGAGCATTTTCCTCTTGTCTTGATGGAATAGGTGGATTTCCCCCAAGCTCATTTGAATATGAAGAAACAAAAAGAACCTGAGTGGTATCATGTTCACTCTCTTCGGAAAAGGTACGATTTACTGAAGGTGAAATCGGGTCAACTGTTACCTCGACATGTTGATTTTGGTAAGGTATAGACTCATAGGATTCACTTTCAGAGAGAGTGGGTTTGACCGACGGTTGATTATGGTCAGTCAATTCATCAACTAGTGAAGGATTTAGGGATAGTTTCCTATAACCATATGGAAGTCACTACGGTGAAGCAGGAAGATTATCCAACACTCTTTTAGCTTCATCTAGATGGGTACAAAGGTGAATGGGATGATTCCATTCACATAACCTACATGGAAACTTAAATTTTCCCTTCGTTCCATGATCTTTACTGTCACTAATGGATGGTGTGTCACCAACATGATCTCTAGAAGTTGATGACATATTTTATATTTTAACTGTTATAGACATATTTGGGCACATCAACCCCAACTCACATGTCGGTGATATTAGAGTTCATCAACCCCTAATATAGTTGTTTTATGCCCTCAAGAAAATTAGTCCTCTGAATGCCTCATTCCCCAAAAGTTCCATCACAAAATTCATCCAAAAAGTGCCTAAAAGGGATCATTGCAGAAAGCCCTGTGTTAGGGTGCTATGCATAGTAGGTGCCACACTGTCCAAGTGCTAGTTTGGCCCTCTTTAGGGTGCGATGGTCGAGCTTAGACAAAATTCTGAGATAGTTTGAGGAATCAGTTACTCATGGAAACCTCTAGAAGCTTCTCCAGTGCCACCTGCCCCTTTGAGTTCACCTAAGGATGACTAAAGGAACTAGGAAACATCCACCTATTCCCCTCTTTCATGGAACCAATTCCTAAAAATAAAAAGGCATTCATCATCATCATCATGACTCAACCTCCTTCACTCATCTATAAATGGATCCCTCATCCAAGAGATCTAAAGGGCTGAATATTTCTGAGTGATAAGGAAGTGGTGATGGTTTTAGTATTGAGGCAAAGTATTGTTGTAATGTCAGAATATCTTGTTGCTCATGAGGTGAATAACATTTGAAGCTAGGAGGATGGCACTGGATCAGACTTATGGGTTGTAATCCTCCTTTCTATTAATAAATCTTTTCAAGACTTTTCCCCTATGATTGTGTAATCTTTCAATGCAATTATATGTTTATCATATTTTCGATTATGTGATGTTTATGAATTATGGATCATTATTCTTTGACGTGTCTATGTTTCTGTAATTGCACAGGTACTCTCCAAGCGTGTTAAATATGGGGAGGAGTAACGATATTGACCAAAGGAGAGAGAGATCAAGTGTGGAATCAAGCAGAAGTTATAGGTTGGCTCTTCATAATCTTTCTGTTATCTGTCATTCATAGGAAAAATAGTGAATTGTTTTAACTATTGTTTCTAGGTTAGCTGCCAAGCTTAGAGGGTTAGCATTTCTTAGAGATACTAATTTTCCCGGAAACAAATTGGCGAATCCACTGGGGACCTGAATGCCCTTTTTGGTAGCTTAGTAGCCTCTTAGAACATTCCATTACTCTTGCTATTGTTCATTGAAATCAAGCTTAATCCACTGAAAATTGCATCAATTTTGAGCCAAAAACAACTTCAGAATTGTTCCCTGTGACCATCGCACTCTCCTAAACTATGACCTGCTATGCATAGTAGTTCCCAAATGGACAAAGTGCTATGCATCGCACTTAGGCCCTCTCTAGGGTACGATGGTCGAGGTTGGACAAAATTTTGGGAGAGTTTGAAGAATCAGTTACTCATAGAAACCTCTAGAAGCTTCTCTAGTGCCACCTACCCCTCTGAGTTCGCCCAAGGATGATTAAAGGAATTAGAAAACCACCTCCAATTCCCCTCTTTCATGGAACCAATTCCTAAAAATAGAAAATCATTCATCATCACCATTAAGACTCAACCTCCTCCAATCATCTATAAATGGATCCCTCATCCAAGAGATCTAAAGGGTTGAATATTTCTAAGTGATAAGGAAGTGCTGATGGTTTTAGTATTGAGGCAAAGTATTGTTGTAATGTCAGAATTTCTTGCTACTCATGAGGTGAAGAAGGTTTGAAGCTGGCAGGATGGTGGTGGATTGGACTTATGGGTTGTAATGCTCCTTTCTATTAATAAATATTTTCAATATTTTTCCCCTATGATTGTGTAATCTTTCAATGCAATTATATGTTTATCATACTTCCGATTATGTGGTGTTTATGAATTATGGATCATTATGCTTTGACGGGTATATGTTTCTGTAATTGCATAGGTACTCTCCAAGTGTGTTAAGTACAGGGAGGAGTAACGAGATCGGCCAAAGGAGAGAGAGATCAAGCGAGGAATCAAGTGAAAGTTACAGGTTGGCTCTTCATAATCTTTCTCTTATCTGTCATTCATAGGAAAAATAGTGAATTGTTTTAACTTTTGTTTCTATGTTAGCTGGCAAGCCTAGAGGGTTAGCATTTCTTAGAAATAATCATTTTCCCGGAAACACCGTGGCTGGGAGCGCATATCGCCAAATGCAGTAACCAAGGTAGTGCATTGCAAATAGTAGAGCGCGCGGTGTTGATCACCACAATGGTAGATGAGGATTCTTCGCGAACCATGCTGGAGCATGGGATGGAGCCTCGTACAGGTGGTGCGACCACCTTACTAACCATAGGAAGGATAGTCTTAGCACTCTACGTGGTTGAAAGGGAGCGCGGGACTATAAAATATTTTGCCTAGGAGCTCTGCGATATTGGAAATGTGCACAGAATCAGAATGACATAGGGTTCGCAATCGCGCATGGAGGGCTGCACTATCGTGTGGGTTGGATGGGAAGTGACCATTGATGTCACTATTCATGATGGGATGTTTGATTTGAGGCCAAATGGAGCAATCTGCGGGCATTTAAGACGTGATTTATGGGAAAGATTTGAGAAAATCTGCCATCAAGAAAGCATTAATGGCCCGAAATTGGGGGGAACAGTCGAATTTGAATTCAAAAGGCACTATAAAACTCACGGGGCTAGCCAACGAACAACACTTGGTCATTTGAGAACTGAGCGTTTGAGCAAATCACAGAGTGTTGAGAGCTAAGCAATAATTGAGCCCCTAATTTCGTGAGAGACAGAATACAGTGTAGAGATGATGTAGGCCACTAAGTATGGGTTGGGAATTGAAGAAGTTACCATCAGCGAGGCCACATAGACCCAAATGGTGGGGGATGTCCCAGAAGGTGCCAGGGTGGTGATAGAAATCCCCACATCACCAAGAACACCACGGCCCAAGAAAGATAAATAGGTAATGGGTCCATTACGCATGTCCCTTAGGAATCCGCGACACAAAAAACTATCCATGGAAGAGAATGGGAAAGTAGTTACAATAGAAACCAATAAGGAAGAAGAAGACTTGTAGGCCCTGATTGCTGCAATAGAGGAAGAAGAAGACATGGAGGAGGATATCCAATTGTTGTGCTCTACAACAAAACTGCCAGTGTATGTCCCTCCATGGAAAGGGAAAACCAAAGTACTGAAGGACCAGGATGAAATGAAAAGCTCGCTCCATACCTCGCTCCTCCTCGATGGTATTATATTTGAGGGCAAGCACCTAGGCTGCGTGCCAACCATGAAATTCAAAGAATGGTACCTCACTGACAGCGAGAAGTTCCCACACCTAAAGACCAGGAACTTAATGAAGTAGAACACTAGGGGGACGGTGATAACGTTAGAGCCATGAAAATGGCTGCGCGATGTGGAAAAGGCCAGGTTGTTGCACTTTTTATGGATACCACATTTCCATTGCATGCCCATCACCATTTTCGTCATTAGGCAGCTACTCTGCCTGGTGCATCATGGGTATCTATGGCAGGAGGAGCCTATTCCCATCACAGCGGACCTCATTCACTGTATCTCTCGGCTCCCCTTAAGGGAAAGGACCCCGCGACTATAGCCGGAAAAGGTAGCGATTTAGCCCTTGCAGAAGCCATGAAGGTAAAGTATATGCTGGAGAAAAAGAAGAGGGACTACATCATCTCCAGCATCAAGGACAAGGGGGTGCATGTAGAAACTCAACTACTGGCTAGTAAATTATGAGAAAATGTTGAACCGATGAGGTACCTAAGTTGGTGGTCGCGCTGGCCGAGCAGTGGACGGAGGGGGTGCAGTTCAACTGGGCTGAATTCCTCTACGAGGAATTTTTGATAAACTGTCATGAATCCCAAGAGTAGGGTAAGACCTTCCACTATGCGTGGGTGCTCTTATCCATATTGTTGGTAGCAGGAGAACTTCCAGAGGATAGGTAGTTCCCCAACATTGGCAGAGAGTTACCAGAGGCCGTGAAGTATGCTTTTCTTTGGGCCACCAAGGACACGAAATAGATTCGTGACACAAAAATTTTCTGGGTGCTCATGGAGGCGAGCATCCAGATCTGGATCAACAGGAGGTTGCGCTTGTCACCTACATTGCACAATAGTCTGCAAAGTTTTGTAGACTTCAAAGCTGATATGCACAACATCTATATCGAGGCATGAAAGGATCTAGAGAAGAAGTGGATGAAGCTGACATTTGTAGCCACTGACGACGCAATTTTTACTGTCTTAGAGACATGGTCTTCTGAATGGCGCACTCCAAACCTGGCAAAACTGGAGAAGGTGGAAGCCCAGAAGAAAAAGGACAATGCTAAGTTGTGTGTCACTCAATTAGCAGAGAGAAGGTGGAATGGAAAAGCAACAGCTGACGTAAGGGCAGTACACAAAGCGGCACAAAAATCCATAGAGTAGAAGAAGGCCACAGAAGCAGCAACAATAGCGTAGACAATAGAGGCCAAGCAACATCCTCAGGGCAGGAGGCAGAGGAAATAGAAAAAACAGAAGGGAGCATGGACCCAGGAGCCACGTCCACATGGTTAAAATGATTGTGCATCGCAGAGAGATCGGGCCTAAGGAAGAAGGTCAAGGCCTCGAAGCTAGCCATTGACCCAATCACCTTAACCAAAGGTGATCTCCATGACATCAGCGAGACAGTTCATGATCTCACAAGTGAAGTGCTTCAGGAGTTCATGCAAGAGCATCAGAATGTGTTGGGGGCCCTTAGGGCAGAACTGCAGGAGTTACAAGTGTGGCCCCCTCAGGAAGGCACTTTGTCAACGCACGTCACAGCCGGAATTCAGCAGCAGAGCAGATGCTGCACGCATGGATGGCAAACACAATAGTGTTTTCAGAAGGAGATCTAGTGTCATCTAATGCGATGGATCGGTTGTTGCTTAGCATGATGAAAGACCTTGGCCTTAACCTAGCTTCCCTCCCTCGGGAAACACTATATCAGTTACAGGATGGGATAATAGTAGAGCTATAGACCAGGGAGAGTCGCATGATCTAGGTTATTAGTGAGAAGAAAATTAACATAGAACAGATCAGCTTGCAGCGCGACGAGTTGGTGTCGCAGAATCAACATTTGGTGCACATGGTAGATGACACTTGCCAACACGTCCCAGAGCTAGTCATTGGAGCAGATTTACCAGTAGAAGTGCAGATCCACAGTTTGGCAAGTGGAGTCTATGACATGAGAGAAGAGATGACAAGGGTGCAGCTAGAGCTAAATCTCTAGATCACTGAGCTGTGGCTGAAGGCACAACCTTCCACTCCCCTGGAAATTAGAGAACAGCGTGTTAGTGCTATTGCAGCAGGGTTGGAAGATATTGGAGGTATAGTGCATGACTATACGAATAAGTTGGAATAGGAACTGGAGGTCCTCAAGACTTTGCAGGAGGATCCCAACATCCAAAGTTTGGAGATAGAGGCATGCGAACTCCAGCAGCAGTATGACAACATCAGAGGGACTGTGTAGACAGTAGTCCTCACTCAGCAACTTGCGAGGATGCAGTAAGCCAAGGCATTAAAGGAGCAGGTGGACGCGGTGCGCCATAAGGAAGCAGTTCTCAAAGAGCATGTCCAGCCATGGATTAACAAGGCCTTCACAATCACGGAAAATATTGAAGGGAAGCTCGTGCACATCCAGGGGATGCACGCACAGATGCAGAGCAACACGCTGGAAATAGAGGCCTCAGAACAAGGGATGCAGCAGGTTCAACAAGAAGTAGCTCAATGCGTTGTAGATATTAGGACCGTTCAAGACCAGTTGGAGGGACTCTGCGCCAAGATCACTATGTCGATAGAATGACTCGAGGGCGAGTCACAATGTTTGTTTTGGGGGCCCGTTGAGCATGGAATCCCCCCACAACATGTTTTGGGGCTAAAAGCCTAAGAGTAATATTATTGTAAAGCTCTGTGAATTGTGGGTGCAAAATGTATGCTAAAGTCATATGGTTGTCCACCCTAAGTTTGAATGTAATGTTGGCCTACCCATGGTTCACGGACCATGGGATTGTATAAATAGAGCGAGGCTCTGAGTTGTAAAGGGGAGACGAAGATAGAATCTAATTGTTATAGACATTTTTGGGCACTTCATCCCCGATCATAAATGTCCATAAACTGAGGGCTCCTAAGTCCCTAAAAGTGTTGCTTCACTACGTAAAGGAACAAGGTCAATTGATTACATCATCTCCCAGAAGTTCTCCACTGAAAACTGCTCATAAATGGTCAAAACTAGACCATACTGAAAGCTCAATGCAGAGGGTGTGATGCATATCACCTTCCCAGTGTACAAGGTTCGATGCATACTGATTTGCTCCTTTGTAGGGTGCGATGGTTCGGAATGGACGAATGGCAGGGACAAAAATGCGAGGTGGAAGATCATGGAATCTTCCAGAAGCTTCCCCTCTGACACTTGCCTCTTTATTTTCGACTAGGGATGAGTAAGAGATCATCATTCTCCAAGTGGAAGCAGGAACTATCAGAGAGAAGACACTAATCAAGATCCCAAAGATGACTCACCTCTCTGTAATCATCTATATATGGATCCCTCATCACAAAGATCCAGAGGCTGGAATTTTGTATCTTATAGAGAAGTGTTGTTGGTATTCTGGTGTACATTCATAGTGTTGGGTGATCTAGCTTGCTTGAGGTGAAGAAGGGCTTCTTAGATGGAGGATGATGTTGGGTCAGAGCACATGGTTGTAATCTTCTTGCTACTTTTCATCTGAATAAAGCTATTCTTGTTTCCTTCCATATTCTTGTGTACTTGTTTATATATGCATGTATATGGTTAATGCACATCTGATCCTGCATTATTTATGAAATTAGATCCTTGTTTCTTGCATAGTAGTATGTTGTTGTGATTCCACAGGTCCTTTTGAAGCTAAGCAGACAAAGAAGAAGCGGCAAAATTATATCAAGAAGGAGAGGAAATCGAGCGCAAGACTCAGGTTGGCCCTCTTGGTTCTCCTCTCATCTATCTTCATAAAAGGAATCAATAGTAGACTTTGATTGTTTGTTTCTAAGATAGCCACCCATCTTAGTGGGAATAGCAGCATCTGAGTGGACACTATTCCCATGTAACAATAAAGCAGGTGTCGCGGTGCACTGGGGAGGTGCGGTGCACTGGGAGAAAACATGCAGTGTTAATTTACATGGGCACAGGGCACTGGGACGGCGCGGCGCATACACTCAAAAGCCCGAAACTGCTTAAAATTTCTCCAATTTTCCAATAACTTGCACGGATTTTCCATGTATAGTCTTCATCTTAGTGTTTCAATCAATTTTGTGATAAGCTATGGTGGTTTATGGATGACAATGGTTGAAACAAAAATATCAAACCCTACCTCTAAAATACCTCAAGGAAACTTGCTGTTAGGGTTTCAAAATCATTGTTTTGCTACCAAATTCACTCCTCCATCCCATTTCTCCCTTGTTTTCATCATTCCCTAATTTCCTACCCCCCCTAAGTTCATTAATTCCTTCTCCTACATTCTCTTTCCCAAATTCTCAAATCTAACAACTCAAACCCTACACAACAATTCCTAACCCTATACATCAAATCCCTCAAACCCTCCCACATTTCACTAACAATATTTGTCCCAATAGTCCCTAATCCCTTACTATTTCCCCCCTTCCTAACAGTCCCTTGTTGCATTTTTTCCCCCTTGGTGGCAGAATTCAACCACGTCACAAAAGAGCAGTCCAACACAGTTTTATACACCAGCATCTTTTTCTCCAAGGCAGTTTGTATAGCAGCAGTTATGTCATCCGGTCATTCATCCGATTATGAAGTGGAGACCCAAAGTGACTCACCCATGGAGGGACATGCACCCTGGAGGCCTCATAAAGGTGGCAGACATGTTAGAGAAGAACCGACCACCCTTACAGAATTGCAGGCATGCCCTCTTGCCATCTCTTGTTTCCAGTTTCAGTCATGTTATGAATTTTGTGAGAATGTTGCTATTGTTCAAGTCCATCATGAGTTGGCTCACTTATTTGTCCTGCATTTACATCGTGATTGAGTTACTTTGGCTGGTGTCACTTTCACACTTACACCAAATTCTATCTCATTAGCAACCGGCATACCTAACATTGGAGAGCCATGGAACAAGAGGGAGAAGATTGACCGGCAACATTATGAGCCATATATTAAACCCGGTTTCTTGAGGCAACTAAAGAGAGTGTTCCCTTTCCGATATCTCAAAGATGAGTATGCTCCACTAATGAAATTAATCATGAAGTATTTCAGTTGTGAAGGTTATTTCTCTCGACTATATGCTTATCACATCAGGTTGCTCATGCATTTCACCCAGGTACGAATGATGAACATCCCATATTTCATATGACGAAACATAGAAAGGATGACCATCCTCGTGCAACACAAGACCCCTCAGCAGCAGTTCAACAGTATTTGCCATTTTGCTCTCATCAACATTTTGGTGGTTCATCAGCTTGGATTACAGGGCATCACTTGGGATGATTTCATCTCTCGTGACTTTTTCAGAGCTTCACAGGGACCTCCAGAGGCTGGGCATGAGACAGGTGGGCCTTCTCATCAGCATGAAGGCCATGAACAACATATTGCTACTATGCCAGTTTTCATTACTTATCAGAAGGGCACGAGGCAGTTATTTGCAGCTGCAAAGGGAGTGTTATCTCCACCTGGGGTGGAAGGGGCCTCACTTCTGACAACAGCACCACAGGTACAGGATAGAGGCAAGAGGCCAATGCAGGATGAGGGGCCTTCAGGTGAGCGAGAGACTGACTTCATTCTCGTTCAGGATGATGTTACAGACATGGGCTCGCAAATGCACATCTTAGAGAGATCATCCAGGAGCAGCAGACGGAGATCAAAGCCTTGTCCCTTGACTTGGAGAGGGCTAAGTGGACTATGAAATACTTGGAGAAGAGGAACAAACAGCTTGAAGATCAGCAAGCAATCATGGATTTACAAAACATCCGCGAGAATCGCCAAGCTTCCCAAAGGAGGAGAATTGAGTTCACTACATTGGAGCAAGAGATTAATGATGATCGGGAGTCTTGGCTCGAGAGAATCAACATCGACCTGGAGAGATTGCAGGAAAAGGTTGATAGGGACAAAGCATTGTTGATATATATGGCTTTCCATTACAGGGCGCGAAATATGAGTTCCAAGGCACGAATAAGGAGTCTAAAGGCAAAATTGAAGAAGGCAACAAAGAAGCAAAAGAGGCAAAAGGAGCATGATAGTCTTCAGATATTGGCCGAAGCCTCTTTAGTCTAGCATGAAACTTGATAGAGAAGCTCCAGCCCAAATTTCAAGAAATTTGGAGCATTTTTGAAAATTTTTGAAAATTTTTGCACTGAAAAACAGGTTTTGCCTCCCTATGCACCGTGCCACGTGGCGCTCGCTTTTTCTAGAGGGCTCCAAACTTCAAAAACTTTATATTTTTGGATTTTGCATGAAAAATCATGATTGCTGGTGCATGGCCAAGAAATTTGGGCAATTTTTGAGTCCTCAAGAGGTCAAAAACACTCAAAAAATGACCTCTGTGCCCCTATTTTGACACACAGGAAGTAGTCTTGGGAGATTGAATTTTTGGAGGTAAAAATGGACACCAAATTGAAAAATTCCACTTGGGTTGGAAATTAGATAGGTAGGGCTTTCCAACAAGCTATCATGAGCTCAATTTGGACTCCGGGAAGGGCCTCAAATTCAGCTCCAAATTGGTGCGACGCATAGAGAATCAAGCGCGATTGATAGAGGATTTTTGGCTTATTTTTCACTGTACAGCTTAGAAATTCGCCCAGTTTTGACTAGTTTTTCCTTTTTGATGTAATTATTGATCTACCATGATGTAATTGGAGGACCATGATGTAATATTGGCACATTTTTACTTGTTCTAGAGGATTCATTCACTAAGAGGTGAAAATTTAATGAATGAATCAGTTTCCTACCTTATAGAGGCAAGTTGTTTGATTGCCTAGATTTCAGTGCTTTGTTTAGAATTGGTTGAAACAACTCCTAGAATGATGAGATCGACCCCTAGAGGCATGGGAATGGGTTAGGAAGGTCTATATCATGTATTTTTTGAGTCATTGTCAGGGTTGGATACTTGGGATTGCTTGGCACATCATTGTATATTCTATCTCTACATTTTTGGCAAAGGAAAGACCAGGGTTTTGCAGCACTTGTTGGGATCCATGTGGCTCTGTGTTTTGATGGTGTTTTTCTCTATGCTATTGTAAGTTCATTGATGATTATGTGTATCATTTTCCCTTCTCTTTGATTCTGAAATTAAACAAATGAGATATTAAGGTAGAATTCACTGGACTATTGTGCTCTGCCTTTTAATTTTGTTTAATTTTCAATGTTTGAGGAGGACTCTTGAGACTCTCTTTCCCTCCTTGGCTCCTCACCAGTCTAATCCATCCATTCATTCAATCTAAAGCATCAAAACGATTGCCTTCCTTGCCCCAATCATAACTCTGCAAAAACTGTGCCTCATCCTCGGACCCAAATTTGTCTTTTCCTTTTTTCCAACGCAAAACCCCCAAAGACTCAAATCAAATCCTTGTACTTCATACCTAGCCTAAAATTAGTTGTTAAGTCAGTCATCTCAAGCCCATATGATTATTTTTCGCTAAGATTGACCCAAAGAGAGCCCTGTCCTGTCCTCGTAGGGCTAGCTACGAGGTTGAGCGTGGTTTGATGTAGACCTAGAAGCTTACCTTTTCAGCCTGAAGTAAATCTAGGCTCTAACAACCATCTAAGCTCAAATACTTTGATATAACTCGTATAATTTTATACTCCAAAACTTTTATTAAAAAAAAAGTTTATGGTACTCAAATAGTTTAATTCCCTTAATAACAAATAAAAACTAATAACAAACTCCTAAACATGCAATTTTGTAAATTATCAATAAAATTAGCTTTAAAAAAATTGTGATTTTTATAATAATTCACTAACTACACAATTTATCAATAAAGTTAGGTTTAAAAAAATTGTGAATTTTTTTATAATAATTCATTAACTACACAAGAATTGTGGAAAGTAAATGATGATAGAGATATGAAATTTATTGTTTTTATTTTAATATTTTATGATAAAAGAGAGGTTCTATTTGTTTCTATTTTTTTTTGTGTAAGTCAACTAATTGGAACTTAAATAATGATATAGTAAGTATAGAGTAGATGATGTATACTTTGACCTTAAGTATTTGATATAAAGTGGTCCAAAACAACACAATGCGTATTCTATTTTCACAGTTGAAATATCAAATGTATTTATTATTTCTTTTAAAAAATTAATTAAAAATACAAAAAACTATAATCATTATAAGTAATATATAGATATAAAAACTAACTCTATTTTAACCATTAAACAAACAAAATGCATCAAATGGTATATATATATATACATAACTCTATTATTTAACCATTAAACAAACAAAATGCATCAAATGGGTTGGGAATTTTGAGCATTGAGCATCAATGCACATGCACAAAACTTCCATTTAACTCAATAATGTTATTATTGGTGAGTTAGTATCATATTGTCATAATATCTACCTCAAATATTTTTATGAGAAATGAGAAACACACCAGTATTGTATTATTGTTATAGAATTTATAAAGACAAATGAGAAATAGATGAGTATTGTATTATTGTCATAAAATTTATAAAAATTATTTATTATTGTGGAAAATTATTTTTAATAGAGAAATTTATTGTGTTTAATTGTAGGAGAGTTGGTAATTGGTTAAGATTATTTAGGTGAAGTTTAAGTTTTCATTCAATTAGTTATTATTATAAACTCTAGACTAGTTTCAACAACCCATAAGTTAATGTTAGTAAGAAACTTATGATTTAGTAAGGGTTAAGATGTCTAGAAACACAATTACAAAGAGAGTCTCACTCATAGGGTGCCTACTTTTCTAACATTTCCACAACTAACCAAAGTTTCATTGAAGATTTGAACTAGAGTAGAGAGAGTGCAAGATCTACCTGCCAACTATCCAATCAAACCAACTTAATTAATATAAAAAAAAAATATCACTATTAATTTAATATAGAATGAAATTTAATATAAAAATATTTCATTATAATGAAATACTTATGAAATCCTTTAAATAATCATCTCATAAACTAAAACCCCGAAATTGGGGTCTTATAAGAATATCCTAAAACATTCAAACAATATAAATTTAAAACTTTACAGCTCAATCAAAACTTTAAGTCAACTAATAAAAGAATTAACATAAATAGATATTAGAGATAGTCAATAAAAAAATAGCATATAATATTAATAGATTACGCATTAAATTTAAAGATTTATATATCAAATTCAACTTTACAATTATATAAAGATTATCAATCAATCACTCAACTCTTGATAAAATATAGAATTGAATTAAAGTTTTCTAACCCTTTAAATAAATAATGTTATCACGCTACCAACAAAGTATAAATATTACATCGATTAGAACATATTAAAGTAATATATTTCAAATTCAATAATATATATCCTAACTTATGTATAATTTATTACTTGAAAAAAGAATGTATATCCATTACCAATAAAATGTGTTCTAAGTAATAATGTTTATGACATATTTTAAATTTTGAATAGTAGAATTTGATTTTAGAGTGAGATACATAGATATTTATTATTTTAATATAAAGCGATTTTGATCGCTTAAAAGATATGCTTCAGGGAATAATGTTTTTGACATATCTAAACTTCATTTTATTTTATTTTTAATGAAACAAAATTTGCATTTTGTTTTTTAAAAGTTGGGTTCAAGTCAGCAACAAGTTACATTGAGTTGATTTCTTTAGCCGGCCACAAAATATAATAAAAATTAAAAAATGCATTAAAAGTTTAAAATCTGCTACCAAAGTTGGTTTCCAAGTCAACACACATTTGGCATGTTTTACATATTTATTAAAAGTAAATATTATCCCAAAAAAATATATTATTGGCAATTTAAATGGGCACTTTCTATCTCTTCTTGCTCCTCATTAGAGTGATGGACCTCGGCCCTTTAATTTACAGTGGGTTGTGCTATAGAACCATTTAATTTTATGTTGGTGTAGCTTGGAATGAGTTCTTAATGCTTTGATTACTAAAATCCATGAAGATAGATTTAATTTATTAAGTGAGAATTAATTTTGCATTTTATTATACTCAGTTTTCATTGTATTTAATCATTGTTTTATGAGCAATATAATTTGTTTGATTGATCTCCTCATGACAATGTAAGACTTTATAGATTTATCTAACATTAATGTTGTTCATAGAAGATCTAACATTGATTCCTGTAAGGTTAAGCATCAAAGAATTGTATCGGGACCTATTATGTACAATAGTTTTCTAGTATATGGGAGCAATAAACTTTAATATTAATAATATAAGAAGCGGTCCTTGTAGCCTTAGACTATTAAAATCAAATCGAACTACAAGGAGAACTATTAGCTTGGCATATGGAGATTGAGACACAAACTTGAGCTTGTAACACGCCCCCTCCCAATCCCAACCTGACTAAGGATAGAAGGAGGTAGGTACTATGATGACCTGGCTACCATTGTCACGTTATGTAAATGGGGTCTAAATTTGTTTCTTTCTTTTACCCTTTCAAAAATACCATCATGTTTGTCTTGTCGAGACGATTTTGTGACATATAGGTTTTCCTTAATCGGGTTTTGAGTCGAATGGTCGATTAAAGTCTTGGCGAATTAAATAGCACCACGTCATCATGCCTACCATGAGTCGCCCACGTGGCTATCATATTACATGATGACATCATGCCAACTAGAAACTGTCAACTCACTTATATCAAGACATGTATAGCCTCATTTTATGGTCCCCACAACCCACTATAACATGGTTTATATGTATATAACCTTGATGTATGCCGATGTGGGCCCTTTACGACCACATCACCCTGTCGCATAAAGCCCTAGCGATTTCCCATACTAATTCCCACAAAACAAATTGGGGACATTTCCTTTAGGCTATGTGGCATAACACATTTCGCTATGACCTATAAGAAAACACCATCGCACCATGCGGCACTCTGATACCACACTAAGATGATCCCACATGCCACATCACCCTACTACATAAATCATGGGCATTCTACCTTTTTCTTTGTCTCAAAATCATTGGGGAACGTGGTTCAAGATAACATCACCAGTCCTAAGTGTCAGGGTGATGTCATCATGTGTTGCGCCTTCCACATAGATTGGGTTCCCCGTACTCTCTGAACCCCTATCATTCATCGCTTTCCCACTATATGCAACTTGGGGATTTTCCAGCTTATTAATATACATGCCCACATAGAGTCACAACATGCCACCTCATCCCATGGACTTGGTCCCAGGAGTCCGTCCTTGTGCTCCTTTTGGAAACCCTGGGGAAAATCTCTAGGGAAATATCAATAGTTATAAATTTCTTGCCCGTCAATAGCCAGGATATTTCCTTGGTCAAGTGCTTGATCATCATGCTTGGTCACAGGTTCAATGATGATCTAAACTATTTCATTGAATTCCTACACTCTAGACTTGAGGATTTTCAACCCTACATTTGATAACTAATAATGTATGTATGAGTGTCTTCACCCAAGTCTCTGATGTATAGCCCTTAAACACACACATGGGTTTATACAGGAATTCCAAGCTATTATTCCTAAGATTTGTTGAAGCTCAATCATGGTTATTAGATCATTGTACACATTCGTTCATATAAATATAACACTACATTATCTTTTCTAAGATTGCAAGAACATGGCCTGCAATATATATGTATGTATGTATATATATGTGTGTGTGTGTGTGTATTCTAATCCTTTCGAGCTTACATTTTATAAACTAAGGCCCACTAGCCTCTAAAAGAAAGAACAACACAGTAAAAAATAAATTACAGAGCCTAAAATATTTAACAAAAATGCACACAGCTCTCACACACCAACTCAATCAAATTTCATTAACATAGACATTTATTTATACATGAGGAGAGATCTCGTAATTTTGTCAACTCCACAAATTTCTCAATCAATCAATCCACAAATCACTCCAGAATTATCTCACACAAAATAACCACTTTACAATGACACTAACAATTAACAGATGAATCATTATTCCAATATTTCTCCCCCATAATGATCATTTGGAATACTCCAAAATTGTCTATGAATTTACAGAACTTTTCCTTAGACAGTGCTTTGGTGAATATATCAGCTACTTGTTCATCTATTCTGCAGTACTCGATCTTGATCACTCCTTGTTGAACCAGATCCTGAACAAAATGATATTGAATATCAATATGCTTGGTATTCTTATGGAAAACTAGATTCTTGGCCATCTGAATAACACTTTGATTATCACACATCAGCCGAGTGGGTTGCTCTTGTGGTTCATGTAGATCCTCTAGATTTCTTCTTGACCAAACTCCTTCACATGATGTTGTCGTTGCTTCTTTATACTCTGCTTCTTCTCTCGAGAGAGAAATTGTAGGTTGCTTATTAGTACTCCAAGCAACTTTCGTTGAACCCATACTAAATGAATACCCTAAAGTTGATTTTTTGTCATCCATACATCCATCCCAATATGAAATTGCATAACCAATCAACTTGAAATCTTCTGTAGACCTATATACCAAACCATAACCAATTGTTCCACCCAAATATCTTAAAATCATCTTTGTTGCTTTCCAATATAATTCCTTGGATTTTGCCATAAATATTGATACCATACTGGTTGCAAAAGAAATATCTGGTCAAGTTGTAGTTAAGTAGATCAAACTTCTAACCAATTGACAATACAAAGTAACATCAACTGAATTGAATTCATCATGTCTGTATAACTTCAACCCAACTTCCAAAGGATTTTTCATTGGCTTACAACTCAACATTATGAACTTCTTCAAAATGTCCCAAATATACTTGGCTTGTTACATGAAAATACCATCTTCCTTCTGCCAAACATCAATACCAAAGAAATAATGCAACTCTCCAAGATATGTCATCTCAAACTCAGAAATCATATGTGACTTAAACCTTTGAAATAGTTTTGCATTGTTCCTTGTGTATATCAAATCATCAACATATAAGACAACTATCAGAATATATTGTCTTGACTAAAAGATATAGAGATTGGGCTCAGATAAACTTTTAACTAATCCATGGTCCTGAAAATACTTATCAATTCTTGAATACCATGCCCTTGGCGCTTGCTTAAGACCATACAAGGTTTTCTTCAACTTATAAACCTAATATTCTTCTCCTGACACTTCAAAACCTTCAGGCTACTCCACAATTCATCCGCATAACCATTTAGAAAATCTTAGTTAACATCCATTTGAAAAATTGGCCACTTGTATTGTGCAGTTAATACAAGAACCATCCTGATTGTATCCAACTTTTCCACTGGGGAAAATGTCTTAGTATAATCAGTTCCTTCTTTCTGTGCATATCCCTTTGCAACTAAATGGGCCTTATACTTATCAATTGTGCCATCTGATTTATACTTGGTTTTATAAACCCACTTAGTTCCAATTAGATATTTTCCCTTTGGTAATTAGACCAAGCCCCATGTATCATTTTTCACCAAGGAATTCAGTTATGCTTCAATAGCTTCATTCCAATATTTCACTCTTGATGCTTCTGCATAATCCTTTGGTTCATCCATTTTCATTACCTATCCCATAAGTGCATAATTCACTAGAGAAGTTTGAGATCTAGTAACCCTTCTTTCAAAATTTCTATCCAACATACTACTTTCTGAATGACCCATTTCAATCCACTTAGGCTTATTCTTAACTTCATCTATAGTTAGTGACTTTGAATTTGATTCGTCATCAATACTCACAGCATCTTTCCTCAATTCAAATTGTACCTGATCTGGTTGATAGATTCCATGCTCATCAAACACAACATCTTTGCTTATTATCACCTTCCTTGCCTCCGGATCAAACAACCTATAACTTTGTTTCAATGTTGTATCCAATAAAGATACACTTCACACTCTTATCATCCAATTTCTTCCTCCTTTTCTTAGGAACATGTGCATATGTAGTACAACCAAAAACTTTCATATGTGCAACACTTGGTTTGTATCCTGACCATGCTTCTTCTGGAGTCAAATTCAACATTGCTTTATAGAACATCGGTTAAGAGTGTATATTGTTGTGTGTACTGCTTCAGCCCAAAACTCATTTCCAAGGGACTTATTTTTTAACATGCTCTTGGTCATTTAAATTATGGTCCTATTCTTCCTCTTTGCAACACCATTTTGTTGAGGAGAGTATGAATTAGTAAACTCTTGCATTATTCCATTCTTCCTGAAATAATTCAAAAAATCATTTGACTTGTATTCTCCCCCATTATCTGTTCTTAGGGTGAAAATTTGTAGACCACCTTGCTTTTAACCTAAATCCTTAAACTTGAGAAAAATGAGAAAACACTTCAGACTTCTATTGCAGAAAATACACCCATGTCTTCTTAGAATAATCATCAATGAAAGTGATAAAATAACGCGCCTTTCCAAAAGACACATTCTCCATTGGACCACACAAATTTGAATGCATCGACGCTAGACATTCTCTAGCCTTCCATGTTCTATCTAAGAAACTTTCCCCATTTAGTTTCCCAAAATTACACCTTTCACATACTTTATCATCCAAATTGATATAAGGAAGACCATTCACCATGTTCTTCTTTCTCGTCAGCATCAAACTCTGAAAATTCAGATGTCCCATCCAATAGTGCCAAAGCTTACTATTTTCTTCTTTTGTTGTATTAAAACTTTGTGAATTACTTGAATCAAAGGAGATCTTGAAAATTCTATCTTCAGTCATTTCACCTCTTGCTAGAACTACATTTTGACTCAATTTATCCATGATTAAGAATTCTTTATTATCAAACACTAGTTTGTATTTTTGCTCTGTCATCTGTCCTACAAAAAGTAGGTTCCTCTTCTATATTGTTGTCAACATAGTGTCCTCAATTAACTTCTTCTTTCTATGTAATCTTGGTATTGAAATTGTGCCTTTCCCTTTCACCTCAAAAACACTATCATCACCAACTATGACTTTGCCAGAATAATTCTCATTAATTTTGGTAAACAACTCCTCTTGAGATTTCATATGAGTTGAACATCCTGAATCAATATACCATGCTTCACTTTCTTCACTATGTGCCATCAGACTTTAGATTAATAACTTCTCATTCCTAGTTTCTTTATAAGCACAACATTCACATTTCACATCCATGTTTATGGTTCGTATGCTTTTCTCCAACGCATGTCACTTGTGGACTAGCTTGCAGCATCTACGCATGTAGATTTCAAAATAGAATTTTTGTAACATTGCCTTCATGCCTCTTGACACCTTAATTCTTATGTAGGTCTTCACGCAGATCTACCCACAACTGTTTCAATCTGGTTACATGATTTAAATTTCGCTCCTCCTCAAATTTAGTTCAAGACTTGTAACACAAAAAATTTAGACTAATGTTGTAAATTCTCCAACATTCATGCAGGTTTCTTTAAAAACATCGGACTCACAAAATATTTATGGTATCCCAAATGAAATAAATCACCAGCAAATTACAGAATAAAAATTCAACAATTTAAAGCACACACCATCTCTAGTTGCTTACACAAATTACAGCATTCACGATGTCTAACTTCTCCAATGTTGTGGCCAATGTGGCTCCAATACCAAATGAAAGAAAGAACAACACAATAAAAAAATAAATTCAGAGCATAAAATATTTAACAATAATGCACATATCTCTCACACACCAACTCAATCAAATTTCATTAACATAGACATATATTTATACATGAGGAAAGATCTCAGGATTTTGTCAACTCTACAAATTTCTCAATCAATCAATCCACAAATCACTCCATAATTATCTCAATCAATAAATCCACAATTCTCTCACACAAAATAACCAATTTACAATAACACTAACAATTAACAAATAGATCATTATTCCAATAGCCTCATCATTTTCATACAATCATTCATTCGATTAACAAGGGTTGTTTACCTATTCATTCACAAGTCATATAAACCATTCCATAGCCTCAGGATAATTACAGGAATAAACCATTTCTAAAAGAAAACATTTAGGAGCATATCTACATAGGAATTCACATTTCTTATTGTTAACATAAGCCAATTATTGATGCAACGACCAAATAGACCTACAATTTAGTGCAAATGATTTTTCATTAATAAAGATTTCTATCTCTTCATACTCAAGCAATATTAGGTCATAATATCAATAGGAAAATGAATCATTCCATAAGTCTGTAGATGAGATAGTGACATTCCTTAATCATACTGAAAACAACACTCCTTTGCATTAGCATAACATTATTTCAATTCAATAAAGAGTGAAATAATAATGAACTCAAGAAAGAAACATAAGATTATACTTATCGTATAAGAGATCTAGCAACTGAGAGTGAGACTCTAACTCCCCACCCAACCATAGACAAGCTATAACCATTGTTACTTGTAGGTGTCACCCCTGAGCCAAATTACAGTGCTTGAGGTAGAGTTCTTGTGAGGGGAAACTTTAACCAATATGGATAGCTGAAATAGGATGTCTCAAGGCCACTCTTCCTTCATCCACCAACTACACGAGCTTCCACTCAATCCCCTCAGATTCTTTAGACAAAATCAACATTCATGTAAGGATATCACAGTACAAAGAATCTCAACTCACTTTTAGGAGAAGAGAAACCAAATAAAGGGAAGGTTCATCAGTGGATAAGCTATTGATAGGTGAAGAGATCACCTCTACCAGTGGTTCATGAGTGAGGCAAGCACGAGATCTCAAGCCCCAAGGCAACCCCTGGTGGTTCATTAGCCCTCACAAGCACCCGAGTGAATCTTCCCAACCCAGTGGGTTCATCAATCTAGAAGCTTCCAGTGGGTTCTTCAGCCTTACAAGAAATTTGTTGCTCTTTATAATGCTTTCATAAAGTAATCCTCTGTGAGGGTTCTTCAGTTAGTTACTTTCTCCAGAGCTTGATTTTCGTGAATTATGATCGTTGCTCTCCTTGTTTTTCCAAGTCTTCCTCTCCATCGCATGCGCGTATGCATGAGAGTGTGTATTCTCTTCCCCCACTGCATATGTTCTTCCCACTCATTTTTCATTATATGCATCCCCAACAGACTAGCCATTTATCCTTTTCTAAGGCCCCACATAGTCAAACCCTTGGACAGCACAGCCCAGCCCATTCCTATTATTCAATGTTTGTCATATTTTCTTGTTGTTGGACCTAAAGGACATCTAGCTTGTCCTTTTCTCTTTCAAATAAATTTATTGCATAGTCAACCAATTTAAAACCACTCAGCCAACCAGGGCTGATATTTAAAATAACCCATTACTCAAGCAATCTAGAATCTATGTTCCTTTCTCTCAACCTTTTAAAATAATTACAATTATTTACAATGAGGGCATATTAGCCAGGGGTTGTCACAGTACCCTCCCCCTTGGGGGGAATATACTGTCCTCAGTGTTCAATAACAACATATTAACAAAAATGCCTCAGACCAAGCATTTATGATATGGACCTTTATATACACAACTATGTACAGAATTTACATTGTATTTACATTTGTTTTACTCAACAAATAAGAAAGGATATGTTGTCTGCATCTAGTCAACCATTTCCCATGAGGCTTCCTCAGGCCAAAAGTGCCTCCACTGCACTTTGACTTACTTTATTACTTGATTCTGGAGCATGAGCTACCTCTAATCCAAGATGCACAAAGGTTCTTGTTGGAACTCTCTCTCTGGTTCTACCTATAACATCGACCAATCAATCACATGATTAGCATCCTATACATATCTACTAAGTGATGAAACCTAAAAGACATCATGAACTCTAATTGATGGAGGAAAGGCTAGCATATAGGCCACTAGACCTATTCTTTTGAGCACCTCAAATGGACCAAAAAACCATGGTGCCAACTTGGCACTTGAATCAAATTTGAAGGAGCTCTTCTTGGGTCTAATTCATAGGAAAACATTTTCCCCTACTTGGAATTCTTAATGCACTCTATGCTAGTTTTCTTAGCTCTTTTGTATTTCTTTGTTACACATCATTTTATCGCATTAGGCAAATGACCATCAGTCTGGATCTTTCGCTATCCATCAAAGTTTTCCAAAGCATCCCCGTGCAAGGCTAGAACCTAAACAATCTCAAAGAGAATGAAATTTCTGGATTACAAGGCCCAAAAACCTATTTTTGATTGCTTGCGTAGCTCCCTAGCCAGTTTCTGCGCATACGCAGACTTAACCATTAAAGTTGGTGGAAAAGTGCACTTTGTCTTACACTATGGCCTGCGCACATGACTCAATGCAAGTAAAAAATAAAAAGTAAAGTCTAAAATCTTTGTTAGTTGAATATTTCCCAACTGAAAGCTTTGAATTGATGCTTACTCAAGCCTGATCCCTCTCATCATAGAGCTAATTCCCTCTCTTTGTGGGTCCCCTATCCCACCATCTATGGATCTTATCCCTTATGAAGAGGATCTGAAACCTCCTCCTCTTGGCCTATAAATCAAACACAGGCCAGAGGGTTGGGGAGGACTACTAAAGGTAGGCTTATGCTGCATAAATTTTCTAAAAGGATTTTTATCCAAGGAGAAGGTTGGAGATCATGGGAAGATGCTTCTGACATTAAGGCAATTAGGTTATAAGATTGTTCTCCTTTTAATGCAATAAAAAGAAAATTTTATTTCCTACTCATGTATATTCTAACATTATTTGTGATATTCCTTGATCACTTACATGGTTTATAACTGGTTATTGATTCAATTTATGATGTATGCTGAGTTAAGAACTTCATTTATATTTGATTCTATATACTAGATGCTTTGATCCTTTGTGTGCTTTTGTTTATGTAGATCTCTTTTGGAACATCATGGAGAAGCTATGGAAAGAACTAGAAAGGCCTCTAAAGCATTGAGGATAATTTGATTGTGGGAGGCACTAAAAGGACTTCAACAGGCACTTCATTAAATCGATAAGTGATTCCTCGCATTTTACTCGTTTCAATCAACCATGATCTAAGGAAAGGTCGCAGTTATTATCTTATTTCTTACTATATTTTGTTTGACATCTAGGGATATCCATCTCGTCCACAAAAACGATTAGTTTGCCTAACAAATTGGTGACCATACTGGGAAACGTCTCGTTCTCCATCATCTCCTTGTTTTGACTTTTGATCCTTTTGTCATAGCCTTGTCTAAGTGTCTGAAAAATATTGAAAGTTTGGATTTTGTGACTTGTTTAGTTTATTTTTATTTTTTCTAAAATTTTCCCAAGGTGCACATTTTATCTTTAGTCGCAAAGCATATTTGTGTGCACTTGGCCTTTAGCAACAGTGCATATGTGCACTAGATTGAATTGTTGCCTGCGCACATACCTAAAATTTTTGAAAATTTGAGTTTTCCTTCACTAAGTCCAGGAACTTTTGTTTTTTATGCTTGAGTACACTTATTTACACCTTCAAAAAGTCTCTGTCAGTTCGGTTGAGTGTTGTGAAAGAGTCTACTTAAAATTTTCTTGTTTTCACGAATTAGGGTAAAAGATTCATCTGATGTGTTCTAGATCTATCAAAAGAAGTATCAGTTGCTCTTGGTTTTCTATCTTCTTGTCTTTTTTCTTTCAAACGAATCAGGTCTTGTGTTTATTTTACTACTTCGTGAAAGATTGTTTCGTTAATGAAAAGAAATGATTTTCGAGAATGTGTATTTTTTATCAAAGTGCTTCTTATGCTAAACTTGAAATGAAAAGTCATTCTTCTTTTAGTGTTGAAGTTTTTCATAATTGTACTCTTGACAGCATTAAATTCATAGCATTCATTGGAAGAAATTCATTTTAAGGTTTTGATTGGCTTCCTTGTGCGTTTTGAAAATTTTGAGTGGTTGTATGTTAAAGGAAAGTTTCATGATTTTTTAGTTATTGGGTGAATTGAAATTTTAAAGGTTAATTTCTGCATTTGGGTAATTCGAAACTAAATATTTGCATTCATGAAAAGGGATATAGTGGGAAATTAAGAGTTTTTGCATTTTCTTTGAAAATTTGAAAAGTCTCTCTCCTTACTTCAGTTATAAATTCATTGAATTGACAATATCACAATATCACATTCGATTGCATTAAGGTTTTGTGTCAGGTCATAACACCATTAGTTTCACATCCATTTACCCTTTGAGTAACTAACAGCTTTAAAAAACAACGCTAATAAAATCAATTTAGAAATTTTTATTATTTTTAGGCTCTTTTCCACCTACATTAGATCAAGTTGTTGGGATTTGGAATAGAGAAGTGATTTAACTTTCCAAAGTTGCAAACAAACATTAGAATCTTGCGATAGGGAGTAAATCCATTTATTGCAGTTTGGCCCTGGGAAGCTTCCCTTGCAAAGGAGTTAAGCATGATATCATGTCGGACACATTGGAGTGATTTACCCCACTTCATTGGTCATGGTAGACTGATTTACACATGTAGAAAGGTACTTGGGAGTCACTTGGAAGTAAACCTCAGATTAACCATGTTGAGGAACTTTCAAGGGGATTGAGCTTTGTTACTCTTCCCTTGCATGTAAATTTGATCTATGATTGTCTCCCCAGGTTAAATTGTCTTAAGTGGCAACCTTAGAGACCATAATCTTAGTGCTATTACCCAAGGTGACGATGGAGAGGGATTCTTGGTTGTACCTAGAATAAGCGTTGGCTAGACTCACTTGGACTTTTTTGGAGGGTATTCTTCAATCTAGATGGCATAAGTGAAGTTAATTGCACCAGATCATGTACATTAAGGAGGTTGTCAGCGTAACTGGTTCCACCAGATATATCTTTAGCCACTTTTCACATTGATCTCTCAGACATTGGATTTCATCACCAACTAGTGATTTTGTTGTGAAAATCTTCTTTGCATGGTTTGGTTCTTAGACTTACTATCATATGGTATTTGCTTGCTTTTACTTTTTAGAGACCTTAGGTGTGGATTGCAAATATTATTTGGATTCTTAATAAAAAATCATCGTGGTTGATTCACCGAGGCATTCATATAGAATGTAGGGTTTATCCCCTGAGTATACGCCTAGTCAATTGGATAATATTAAAACTAAGAATTCAACATCAACAGGATTTGAACCCTCAGAACAACTTGAAACATCTACAATTGTAAAATCTGAGACAGGAGAAACTGAAGTGATTCAAAACCCAAGAAGTAGAATCAGGCTTAGTTCAATCTGGGCCAGAAGTTACCGAAGTTATTCAAACAAAATCTAATACCAAAGAAGTTTCAGACATAGAACTAACTGAACCAGAAGTTGAAGAACCTGAATCTGATATTTCTGAACCTGAATCACCCTCAGTTTTTATATATCCAACTCTTGAACCACCTTCACCTCGAAGGAAGCTCATAATTACATATGGACTACCTCCTGGTCTAATTAGTATTGAAGATATTACTGGGAATGAGGAGGAAGAATCGCAACGTACTCTTATTACTACTGATGAACCAAGAATTTTTCCAAGACTTCCTTTTGATCATTTCCAACCAAATCCTTGGTATTCTACCCCTTTAGACATTTTAGGTCAAGTTCTTCCACGTTACCGCACTCCTTTTTTCTTTTCACCAAGATGAAACATGTTATAAATTCCACCTACGAGTCAACCCACTAATACCTTTATGTTTACCAGCTCTCTGGAGTCATTATTTTATGGTGGTCCTTCGGTTCCTGCTGGGTACCAGTCACTTACTGGCACTTTTTCAAAAGCCACTCCTTCCCCTCAAGTTTCTACTTAGTCATATGGTTTATCTACCACTATTGTTCATAGCATGACAACCATGCCTAAAGCACCTTTGGAAACACACCAATATGTTCACATGGTATCTAGTAACTTAGGTAATACTCAAGTAACCCCTACTGGTGTTTATTACCGGCCTGGGGGCAACCACCTTATCCTCCTCTTGGACGACAACCTGTTGTCAGATCATATCCTACAATTGGAGTACAACCTTTTACTGGAACTTATGGTCAGATTCAGGTCAATCCAAGTCAACCTATTGTACCTCAACCCTTGATTGGTGCTCCCTGCCTTGGGATGAATATGATTTGGAATCCAGATGCTACACAAGTGCTAGTTTATCAACATCTTCGTCCTACTAGACAATATATTCCACAAATACCTATTCCAAGTATTTTAGTACCTGTCCAACAACTTATCCATGGGATTCTGCAAACACCTCTCCAACAGCTTGTCCAAGGAATTCCAAAAACACATGTTCAGCAACAAGTTCAACAACCTATTCAAACTAGACCTCCAACACTTGTTCAGACTATTGTTCATACATCTATTCAATAATCGATTCCAAGTTAATCTTAGACACCTATCCCAGAAGTATCACAAATAGTCGTCTAAGTTACCCCTCAAATACATGTTCAACAACCTACGCAGGTTATCCCTCAGGCATCTATTTATCAAACTGATCCTACTTTCCAGTCTACAAGACATATTTCTATCAGACAACCTATTATAGGGATAATGCAAACCAAGGTCAAGATTTTCAAAGACAACCTTTTCAAGATCAAGCTTTTCAAAGCCAATCTTTACAAGGTCAAGCTTTCCAAGGCCAGCCTGTTCAAATTCAATTTGTTCAAGGTCAACCTTTACAGGGGAAATATTACTTGGGTCAAATGGTTCAAAGTCCACCTTTCTAGAGTCAACCATACCCTAGTCATACTTTTCAAATTTCGTTTCAACCACAACCTGGTATGAATCACCTTGGTTACCCTTGAGGAATTGAAATACCAACTGCACAAGCTATTCCAGGATACCCTAGGTATCCTCCTCCATGGGTTTGACTTAACCCTCAGGGTTATCAAAATCTGCAACAAGGCTTCAACCGATAGTTACTATTCATCGCAACCTTAGATTTTCTAGATTTATCCCAGCTGGCGAATGATCCTATCTATTATTATCCATTTTGGTCGGTGATTCTAAGTGATATAACGAAATTTGAAGGTAAATAAGGAGAATACCCATCAAATCACATTATGACATATCATCTTTGGTGTGAATCAAATTCATTGATCGATGATTATATCAAACTAAACATTTTCCAATGAACTTTAACTGGTTAAAATGGTACATTGAGTTACCACGTGCTTCTTTCTATAATTTCAACTCTTTAGCAACAACATTTTTAACACATTTTTAGCTACCAATTTGGTATGACACTGGTATCGAACTGCCGACTTCCCTAAAACAATCGACATCTACTTACATTTCGGATCATACATGAATGGAGACATAGGCGTCGTTTAATCAAGGTTTATATCCCAAATCAAATTTTGGTTGAATGGTTCACAAAAGAATTACTTACTGATATTACCGAGGATGTTTCTAAAGGATGTGTTGTAATGGAAGAATAGGTAATTTCTCATGCCCAATGAGAAGACTTAGTCTATACACAATTTGGCACCTTGTATAAGAAAATGACAAATCTACCTCACCCAGAAATCTCGGATCAACTAGACTCAAATCCTACATGATCTCACACCGTTGATGGTGTAATTGGTTCTATCATTCATTAGTCTAAGGGTAAAAAGAAGAATTCTAAAAAAACTTAGACTTTAGCTATACAAGATTCACCCAGTGAAAACCTTTCTCTGGAAACTATTTCTGAAATTAAAGTCGTAGAATCATCTACTGGAAAGAATCAACCATCCAAAGGTAAAAATAAGTGGAAAGGTAAAAAAAAATAGAATGCTTCTTAGAAATATAATCCAACTAAAAATGAACCTACTAACGAGAAAAATAAATCTCATTATCCTTGTCTAATCTATAATGAAGATCATTAGAAGAAGGAATTCCTACATTGGGTGAAGGTTACCAAATTCATGAAAGGTTCTCCAACTCTTGTTGTTTTGAAGGATCCTTTTCCTTCTCAAGATAGTAAATTGGTTTTACATAATCCATCTTCTTCTTCCATATTGGCAGATATCATGATGATTTCTTCACAAGTTATGGTAGCAACAAGATCAAAATATTATGGATATAAGGGTCCTGCAATAAATGGAAACGATGTTAGTCCATCTAGTCAGCATTCCACTTCAATTCCTCCTCTTTCCAAACCATTACAAATTGAGAAACCAAACCCTAACATGGTGATTCGACCGCCTCCCAAAGGTGTTGTTCTAAAATAATCTTTCAACCCACATACTAGTGCTACTCATAACTACAACATTGTTGAAGACCTGGCGATGTCTCATTCAGCAATGTCAACTCTTGAAGCGTTGCAAGCATGTCCAACACAAAGAAAGTTACTTTTTTCAGCTATTGGATCAATTGATCCTCAGGATTCTAATCTTATCATCTTTGATCTTGAAAGTCATATGCCTAGACTCCCACATTAATTGGCATTCAAAATACCAGTTTTTGTCAAAACCAAATGAGTGTTTCATAAAGTTACTGATGAAGGAGCCTATACATGTGTCATGTCTATTTCTTGCTGGAAAGCTTTAGGTTCTCCAACTATCAATCAATCTCCTACCACTCAGAAAGCCCTTGATGGAAGAGTTTTTCATCCTTACGGGATCTTAAATGATTTACCCATAGAGTTAGAAGGTAAGACAATCGCAATTGAAGTTGAAGGTTTTGATGCCCAGCTCAATTACAACATTTTACTCGGTTGAAATTGAACCTATTCTATGTCTGCAGTGGTCTCATCACTTTTTTGCGTGATACTATTTCCTCATCAAGGGAGAATAGTAAAAGTAGACCAGTTATCTTACTATAATTTCGACCCTAACTCTACAGGCAATGTACCTTTTGTGGGGAAAACGATTACTCCCTATGAGTATATTGGTGTTGGTTTGCTTAAGGATTCATCACTGATGGGAAATTTTTCACTGCCTCCACGAAACTTTCCTTCTAATCTTTCCCAATTTAACATGATCTCATCAAGAACTATGAAATCTTCTGATCCTTGGATTGTGCCTTTAGAATATGAATTGACCTCGTATGGAAATGGGATTCCTTTCATCCCACTTGAATTGGTATATCAGGAAGTTCAAACGTTTTTCGATCCACAACCCTCTAAAATTGATCGAGTGAATGCAACCACTGATGATTATTCTCAATTACCATGGCTAGAACAAATTTCATTTCCTAGTCCTTTCAATAATTTGTTTCCAACTGATGAAATTCCATAGGATGATTATCATTATCATTCATATTTTCTTCCTAACCTTGATAAAATCGAGAATGATTTTTCTACCATGTTTTCGCTTGAGATCGTAGATAATCATGAATGACCCATGTTAGTTCTTCAATCTCAATCTGAAAAGAACTTAGGAAATATATATGCAATGATTTCAATTAATATCTCAGTCAAATCATGAATTATCAAGAACATTCACATAGGTGCTTCATGCTCACCTAAAGAAACTCAAACGTACAAAACCCTATTTCAAGAATTTCGTGACATTTTTGCCTGGTCTTATGAGGAAATTCCAGGAATTGAATCGAGTATTATTGTTCACGAAATTAAGACTTACCTGGATGTTAAACCTATTAGACAAATATTACGTCTAGTGCATCCATGAAAGGTTGAAAGGTTGTTGCTATCAAAGTTGAGGTTGAAAAATTGCTTAAAGTAGGTTTTATCTATCATGTTTCCTTGACTGATTTGGTTTCCAATATTGTTCTTGTTAACAAAAAGCAAGGTACCATCAGAGTATGCATATATTATAGGGATATTAATAAGGCTTTTCGCAAAGACAACTAACCTACCCCCTATATTGACCAAATCATTGACGATTGTGTCGGTAACGAAATATTTTCTTTCATGGACATATTTTCTGGATACAATCAAATCAACGTAATCCCTGTTGATCGGCATAAAACCATGTTCATCTGTCCATGGGGGACTTTTTCTTATCGGAAAATCTCATTTGGATTAAAGAATGTTGGTACAACCTTTCAACGATCCATGTCTTACACATTTCACGATATCAAGCAATTTGTACAACCCTATTTGGATGATTTACCAGCTGATTCACTGAAACAGGAAGATCATCCAACGCATTTGAGAGCTATTTTATCAGGTGTCGACACTACAATATACACTTGAATCCTCACAAATGTGTTTTTTTATGTACAATTCGGTTGATTACTTGGATTTTTCACATCAAAGGAAGGAATTCATATCGATCCACTCAAGGTAGAGGCTACTTTGAATTTGCCTCCTCCTTCTAACTTGCACCAACTCCAAAGTTTGCAAGGGAAAGTGAAACTTTTGCATCGATTCATCCCAAACTATGTTAAGCTAACTAAATGTTTTACTCGGATGTTGAAAAAGGGTATCTCATTTACATGGGATGAAGTTGCTCAAAAATATTTTAGTGCACTCAAATATGCATTGACTCATACACCGTTGTTGCATACCCCTGATTATCATTGAGACTACTTTTTGTATTTAGTTGCACCTAATGTCACCATTGGCATGGTTTTAGTTTAGGAAGATGATTTGAACCATGAGCATGTGATATATTATTTGAGAAAAAATCTTAAAAAAACTAAAAAAAATACATACTTGTGGAGAAATGGGCCTTGGTAGTCGTTCAAGTTGTCCAAAGATTTTGTCACTACATTCTCTTACATAAAACAATAGTGATTTCAGACTGCAACCCTATGGTTTACATTTTTATGAGACAATTGCTAGGGGGGGAATATTCTAAATGGATAGTTGTCTTGCAAGAATTTGATTTACAATTCATAAAATATAAGTCCAAGAAATCATTGGTGTTTGCCGAATTGTTATGTGACTTTCCCTATAATGAGACGGAAACTATGGTATATGATTCTTTTCCATATGAATCCCTCTTTGTTATAATTAATTTAGACCCTTGGTATGAAGATATTATCATGTATCTTCAAATCTATACTTTTCGGCCAGAATTGACTCTAACTAACCGTCGTCGTATTCAATACCAATCCCAAAAATACACTATTATTGATGATACAATTTATCACCAAGGTGTTGATTCCATATTTAGATGATGTTTGACTCATGAAGAAGTCGAAAAATAATTGAATGACTGCCATTCTGAAGCTTGTGGCAATCATATGTCAGGGTTTTCCATTACCCAAAATACCTTGCATGCTGGGTATTTCTAGCCTTCGATGCTCAAAGATTGTATAACTTCAGTCCAAAAATGCCACAATTGCCAAATTTATGATCGCAAAATGCGTGCACCTCCATCTCCTCTTCACCCAATCATTATTTTCAGTCCATTTGGAAAACGGGGCATCAATTTCCTTACATGTAACCCTCACTTGGTCAGGGGGCATGGGTATATTATCCTAGCAATGGATTATTTTACGAAATGGGTTGAGGTGATGCCTACATATAAGGGTGACGGCAAAATGGAAGTTATTTTCATATTCAATCATGTGATTTCTAGGTTCATTGTTCCACAAGCCATCGTCACGGACTATGGTAGCCATTTTCGAAATTTTATGATGACCGAACTTACTACAAAGCTAGGCTTGTATCATGACAGTTCTACTCCATATTACTCATAGGAAAATGGCCAAGTAGAAGTCATAAACAAGTTTTTGACTACCATGATTAAACGGATTTTTCGAATTCATAAATGAAATTGGCATCTGATGTTTTTTCCAACCTTGCAGGCATATCGTACCTCAGTAAAAACTTCAACTAGTTTTACTCTCTTCCATCTGGTTTACAGTCTCGAAGCCCTCTTTCCTATGTGAAATACCATCATTAAAAATGGAAATCAAATTATTACCAACCACTTCTGTAGAGGAGGAACATTTTTTGTACTTGGCACGATCAGATAAGACTCGTTGTGATGCGGCATTAACTAGTGAGACTCATAAGAAACGAGTTAAGGCACATTTTGATCAAAATGTAAATCCCCTCTCATATTTAGAAGGTGACCTAGTCTTGGTTTATGATCAAGAGCATGATAAATTGGTTGTCGATAAATTCGATCCCATGTGGCATGGTCCTTACATTGTAAAATGTATACTAGCAAAAGGGGCTTATGAGCTAATTGATTATGATGACATTTCTTTAGGAAAGCCCAAAAATGGTATTTACATGAAGAAATATTGTGCTTAATTCACTCCGTGAAGAATTTGTATATTGTTGTATCATATTTTGTGTGTGGAAATTTTAGCATCTTTTTACAATTTTCTGCTACTTCTCCTGCTTATATTTTGTTACACTTGATTTGCATATGTCGACATTCCCTCAAACTTGCATTGGTTTTTCCGATGGCACTGGTCATAGTACTCAGAATTTGTCTTCCATAGCTTGGGATTTTTTTCACCCTCTGATGAGTTGTTCTCTATTCATGGAATATGCCTTGGTCGAGCAACGAATAACATTACAAAAATACAGTGCATTTATTGATCTATTACCTGACGCCATTTCATTTGGTATTCGTTGTTTGATCATTATGTTAGATTTTCAAGTCATAGTATTACATTTAAACGATGTCTATTCAATAAGAAGTTCCACAATGTTAAGAATGTTTTTGCGGGTTCATCTCTTGGAAAGAGAATTTTATTACATCGAATATCAACACATTCCAAGACATTTAAACACATTAATTGATGCATTGATTAATTATGTGTTAAATCGACATTTGTATCATATGTAAAAAAAAAAACAATATTCATCCACATATTGTACAAGATAAACTAAGATAATAAGTAGTAGTTTCCATTAGTAAAATGTTTGTAAAAAACGTAGCTTTAAAAAATTTCATCCAAGATATGAGGCCCCTTTACCTTTACTATCTGAACATGTCAATACATCAAAAAACAAAATCTAGCCCTATGACTAGATGCTACGCATGATGGTCATGGTGGAAAATGATAGTGCAAGCTACTCATGTAGCTAGCGACTAATCGGTCCAAGAACTCCCACGGTATGCTTCCTATAACGGAGAGGCAAACCATCATTCCCAACATCTGGGATATAAAGAGTCAACCGCTCCAGGTTGTGCTCAAGCTCGGTCAAATCCTCTTCTGAATCAGGATTTTGTACCACATGAACTATTAGCTACTCACTACGTCTATTAAAAATCGACGCAGTCCTGCTAGTCTCATCGAGCACACATCTGCATGATTATTTTGGATAGTTAGTTTTGGATACCAAGAAACAAAACAAAAAAATTGAAAAAGACAAAACAACCAAAATGTGAAATTTTTACCTAGGTCAACCCACTGCATTCTGGCAGGAAGTGGGATACCTAGATCACCAGTGTAATCCATGCCTACATATGTAAATTCCTCGATCATGATTATATGACGTTCCAACCATCCAAATAAGTCAAGAGTATATCTAACAATTGGGCCATCACCACCTCTATAGTGGGCCATCAACGTAACCCACTTCAGCATTCGAGGATCTCATGGTCCCCCTGCATCTACGGATACATGTGGGGCAAGAAGGGGGATTCTCTCTAGAGCGAATGAGATCACAATGGCACCATACCCAAATTTTTTGAGTTTCCAATTTTCATTCTAGTTAACTTCCCTTTGAGATTGGAAACAACCCCTTCACATCAGTTGAGTATGGTAGGTTGCGAGCACTTTACAAAAATATGCATTTGAGCCTTAGTGAGTAAATGAAGTGTTGCACTTCCACACAATCGTGAAATAGTAAAAGCAATAATATTTAAAGGGAGCCTCTCAACGGTTTTGATATCAATTTGTCTGTCTTTGAGCTCGACCCCTAGAGAATAATGTTGTTGTAGGTAAGTGGAAGTTGTTTCTCCACCTCATTTGTGCCCATAAAAAGAAATTTCAACTCCATGGCGTGAAATCCCAGTCAAGAAATAGATGTCATTTGCATCTATGGTGAGTCTATGGTCTCCAATCTAAAAGCATGCTTCTGGCACATTCCATGTACACACCATCCATTCCAACAAATCTAGCTGGGCCTTCATGTCCGAGATAACAGAAAATTTGTATATGCCACAATCTCTCAAGGCCTATAGTGTTTCTGGATGATTCAAAATTGTTGCATCCTTATCTTTGTGTTCTCTCTCCCTCCAGTCCATTTTTGTAGATCAAAACCCTGCAAATAAACATGGAGGATTATTAGAAAACACTGTCATAATTTTTGCAAAGAAATTTTGGCATTTTATCTAATTTTTTCAATGCCCTCGGTGCTGTGCGTGGTTGTTTTTTTCCAAACAATGCGGATTTGTGTGGTTCTAGCTTGAAAAATCACACAAATCTCAATTTTTAGTGTAAAAAAATTGGGTCTATGTGCGAGGACCTGATGAGGAGTGATTGCGCACATCGAGGGAGATTTTTAAGTTCATAAACACCCCCCCCCCCCCCCAAAAAAAAAAAAAATCCTAAATTCATGGTGAAAAGAAAAATGAAAGCAATCAAAATGAAGATAACGAAAGTATCTCTTACCTGGAGAAAGTGGCTCGTAATTTGGTCCACCAGTTTGGTCAGAATCCACCTATGAAGTTTTTGGTAAAAAATGCACTCAATGACTCTCAAATGGTAAAAACACAAATGGTAAAAGTTTCTTTACTTTTTTGGATTTTGAAAAGCTTTCCAGGCCCATTAAAAGATTATTTTTTGCCTTTAGCTTTTGAAAACCCAAATTTTTTATGTTTTTGCTTTGTTTTTTTAGCAGCGATAGTAATTTTTTAGTTTAAATGTGTAGAACACAGGCTATTTATGAAAATGAATCATTTTGGCGATGAGTATATTTTTATCACTTTTTCGAACTCGTTAAAACTTACGAAAAAGCGAAACCATTGAGTTCTCTTTAAGCCCTTTTCAGACTCCCT
Source organism: Pinus taeda (assembly GCA_000404065.3). Lineage (NCBI taxonomy): Eukaryota > Viridiplantae > Streptophyta > Pinopsida > Pinales > Pinaceae > Pinus > Pinus taeda. The sequence continues at coordinate 61,232 of APFE030773396.1, forward strand.
AAACATGAAAATATCGTCAAGAACTTGACTATTCGAACTCGTAAAAGTAATTCAACATAAATATATTCAGTATAAGTTCAACCCTTTTACGGATTGAACTAGATTATTTACAAAAAAAGTATATGTTGACTAATCATGGTCAATAGAGTTCTCTCCTGCATTAGTTTACCCTTTCTCGAGCTTGAGAGACTAAATTTACCAAAAAGGACACTCTGGAGTTTACTTATGTTTTTCTCTTGACTCCCTAAAAATTAAAAACATCGAGCTTTACTTTCTCCTAGCTCATTAAAATTTTACGTTGAAAAAACTAAATGAATTTTCTTTTCGTGTCTTTTCAAATTATTTAAACATGAAAATGACATTGAGTTACCCCTTCACTAGACTCATAAAACTTAAACATTGTAGGACTCGTTAATCATAACGAGACCGAACCACTTCTTCCTAGGGTTCAATAAAAATACTCTGAAGGACTCATTCGAAGGGTGAGCTTAAAGGACAAGCATATGTTATCCTCCTCAATATTGCACAAAAATAAAGAGGTACTTGCTAGTAATGGTGGGGGGCGGGGGGGGTGGTGGTTGGGAAAGAACGTTTGTTTATATTGTAAAAGGCAGTATGTCGCTCTTGAACATGACACTTTGTCTCCTTCATGTCCTTGTTGGGTAATCCATTTGTCTCTCAGTTGACCATACCTCATTGAAAGTATTCAAAATAGTTTTTGGTCCTATTTATTAGTCAAATTTTTCCAAGTCAAAATGTCGTGTCATCGATATGTTCATGAGGAGTTAAACCTCAGTCAAAATTACCTTGTAATTCATAGCCTTCAATCGTGTCAACCATCCCTGAGTCAGTCCTGGATTACTCCAAACTGTTGTTCTTCAAAACTTGACATGAGTTTCATGTCGTAGGACATCCTATGATGGGTCACTTCCTATCGACTTCAGCTCACTATCTAGGAAGTTGATCTAGAAACCTTCTTCAATACCTTGGAGCCTACATGCCTTAATGGTAGGTTTCTAGCCTTCGATGATAGGTTCTCATCATTGACCTTCGATTGAATGATTCTATCAGTGTCTGACTTTAGGAAATATTTTCACACTTCATAGATTATACTGGAAGACTTACCTTGGGAGCCATTTTCATTATCGGTGGTTTCTCTCACACTTGTTAAAGGTTCACATCATTGACTGGTAATCAGGTGGTTTCTGCCATGTTCGACTTTGATACTTTCACTCACATGGTTAGATTCATACTACGGATCGGTAAAGATGAAGACTAAAACCCTCAATCTAGTTTCATCCATCCAAGCTGCATGGAGTTATTAGATATTCATGATTGTAAACACAAATCCATTGATGGTTGCATCCATATTGCATCTTTTGTTGACATGGATCTTTAGGTGTATTTTTGTACTGGTTCTTTGAGATATTTATGCTTTGAGTATGGAAATTCCTACCTCGGTGATGATTATATATTTCATTGTAGCATTTTATTGATTGTTTCTGGTCTCCAACCATGATCTCTAACTCAAACCTTGGCATGATAAAGTGCTTCAGTCCTCAAACATATTTTTTGACTTTTCACTTTAGGGGGCAATTTCTTACATGTCATTTTGTTGCATTAGGTAGATTACCATTAGTCTCGATCTTTTTCTTTCCATAAAAGTGTTCCAAAGAATCCTCCCGCAAGGCTAGAACCTAAACAATCCCAAAGAGAATGAAATTTCTGGATTACAAGGCCCAAAAACCTATTTTTGATTGCCTGTGCAGTTCCTTAACCAGTTTTTGCGCATATGCAGACTTGACCATTAAATTTAATGCAAAAGTGAACTTGTTCTTACACTATGGCCAGTGCACATGACTCAATTCAAGTAAAAAATAAAAACTAAAGTCTAGAAGCTTCATTAGTTAAATCTTTCCTAACTAGCGTCTTCAAGTTTATGCTTACCCAAGCTTGATCCCTCTCATCATGGAGATATTTCCCTCTCTTTTTGGATCCCCTATCCCATCATTTTTGGATCTCATCCCTTAGGAAGAGGATCCAAAACCTCCTCCTCTTTGCCTATAAATAAAACACAAACCAAAGGGTTGGGGAGGACCATTGAAGGTAGGCTTATGCTATAGAAATATGGTTAGAAGTCTTTTCATCCAAGGAAAAGGTTGGAGATCATGAGAAGAGTCTTGTTACATCAAGGCAATTAGGTTGTAAGCTTGTTCTCGTTTTAATTCAATAAATGCCAAATTTTCTTTCCTAATAATGTCTATTTTGACATTAGTTGTGAGATTCCTTAATCACTCGCATGGTTTATATCTGGTTATTGATTCAAGTTATGATGTATGTTGAATTAAGAACTTCATTTATCTTTGATTATATATGCTAAATTCTTTGATCCTTTGTGTGTTTATGTCTATGCAGATATGTTTTGGAACATCATGGAGAAGTTGTAGAAAGCACTGGAAAGGCCTCTAAAGCATCGAGGAGAAGCTGGTTGTGGAAGGCACTAAAAGGACTTCAACTAGAAATTTGTTAAATTGGTAAGTGATTCCTCGCATATTAATTATTTCAATTAGTCATAAGCTAAGGAAATGTAACATTTATTTTCTTGTTTGTTACTAGATTGTTTTTAGATCTATGGAGATCCATTTTGTCCGCAAGAAGGATTAGTCCACCTAACAGTCCTACACCACTTTTAAATTTTATTTAATAGATTTCTTTTCTTGTTTCATGTCTTTTAACATATCACACCCAATAAGGACCTTGTTAACTAGATCACTCCAATTGAACTCCTACCATATAGAGCTTCAAATGGGATCATTTTCAGTGATTCTTGATAACCACTGTTGTATGCAAACTCTCCAAGTGGAAGATATTCTTCCCAGTTCCTTGGCTTGTGCATTACATAAATCCTTAGTATGTCCTCAAGAAAGAAAGAAAAATTCATTTTTTTTTGTCCATCAGTCTACGGATGATAAGTTGTGCCAAATGCCAGCTCAATTCCCAATCCTACAAATAGTTCTCTCTAAAATTTTGAAGTGAAATTTTGTTTATATTGTAAAAGAACGTTTGTTTATATTGTAAAAGGCAGTATGTCTCTCTTGAACATGACACTTTGTCTCCTTCATGTCCTTGTTGGGTAATCCATTTGTCTCTCAGTTGACCATACCTCATTGAAAGTATTCAAAATAGTTTTTGGTCCTATTTATTAGTCAAATTTTTCCAAGTCAAAATGTCATGTCATCGATATGTTCATGAGGAGTTAAACCTCAGTCAAAATTACCTTGTAATTCATAGCCTTCAATCGTGTCAACCATCCCTGAGTCAGTCCTGGATTACTCCAAATTGTTGTTCTTCAAAACTTGACATGAGTTTCATGTCGTAGGACCTCCTACGATGGGTCACTTCCTATCGACTTCAGCTCACTATCTAGGAAGTTGATCTAGAAACCTTCTTCAATACCTTGGAGCCTACATGCCTTAATGGTAGGTTTCTAGCCTTCGATGATAGGTTCTCATTATTGACCTTCGATTGAATGATTCTATGAGTGTCCGACTTTAGGAAATATTTTCACACTTCATAGATTATACTGGAAGACTTACCTTGGGAGCCATTTTCATTATTGGAGGTTTCTCTCACACTTGTTAAAGGTTCACATCATTGACTGGAAATCAGGTGGTTTCTGCCATGTTCGACTTCGATACTTTCACTCACATGGTTAGATTCATACTACGGATCGGTAAAGATGAAGACTAAAACCCTCGATCGAGTTTCATCCATCCAAGCTGCATGGAGTTATTAGATATTCATGATTGTAAACACAAATCCATTGATGGTTGCATCCATATTGCATCTTTTGTTGACATGGATCTTTAGGTGTATTTTTTTACTGGTTCTTTGAGATATTTATGCTTTGAGTATGGAATTTCCTACCTCGGTGATGATTATATATTTCATTGTAACATTTTATTGATTGTTTCTGGTCTCCAACCACGATCTCTAACTCAAACCTTGGCATGATAAAGTGCTTCAGTCCTCAAACATATTTTCTGACTTTTCACTTTAGGGGGCAATTTCTTACATGTCATTTTGTTGCATTAGGTAGATTACCATTAGTCTCGATCTTTTTCTTTCCATAAAAGTGTTCCAAAGAATCCTCCTGCAAGGCTAGAACCTAAACAATCCCAAAGAGAATGAAATTTCTTGATTACAAGGCCCAAATACCTATTTTTGATTGCCTGTGCAGTTCCTTAACCAGTTTTTGCGCATATGCAAACTTGACCATTAAATTTAATGCAAAAGTGAACTTGTTCTTACACTATGGCCTGTGCACATGACTTAATTCAAGTAAAAAATAAAAACTAAAGTCTAGAAGCTTCATTAGTTAAATCTTTCCTAACTAGCATCTTCAAGTTTATGCTTACCCAAGCTTGATCCCTCTCATCATGGAGATATTTCCCTCTCTTTTTGGATCCCCTATCCCATCATTTTTGGATCTCATCCCTTAGGAAGAGGATCCAAAACCTCCTCCTCTTTGCCTATAAATAAAACACAAACCAAAGGGTTGGGGAGGACCATTGAAGGTAGGCTTATGCTGCAGAAATAGGGCTAGAAGTCTTTTCATCCAAGGAAAAGGTTGGAGATCATGAGAAGAGTCTTTTGACTTCAAGGCAATTAGGTTGTAAGCTTGTTCTCGTTTTAATTCAATAAACGCCAATTTTTCTTTCCTAATAATGTCTATTTTAACATTAGTTGTGGGATTCCTTAATCACTCGCATGGTTTATATCTGGTTATTGATTCAAGTTATGATGTATGTTGAATTAAGAACTTCATTTATCTTTGATTCTATATGCTAAATTCTTTGATCCTTTGTGTGTTTATGTCTATGCAGATATCTTTTGGAACATCATGGAGAAGTTGTAGAAAGCACTGGAAAGGCCTCTAAAGCATCGAGGAGAAGCTGGTTGTGGAAGGCACTAAAAGGACTTCAACTAGAACTTTGTTAAATCGGTAAGTGATTCCTCGCATATTAATTATTTCAATCAGTCATAAGCTAAGGAAATGTAACAGTTATTTTCTTGTTTGTTACTAGATTTTTTTTAGATCTATGGAGATCCATTTTGTCCGCAAGAAGGATTAGTCCACCTAACAGTCCTACACCACTTTTAAATTTTATTTAATAGATTGCATTTCTTGTTTCATGTCTTTTAACATATCACGCCCAATAAGGACCTTGTTAACTAGATCACTCCAATTGAACTCCTACCATATAGAGCTTCAAATGGGATCATTTTCAGTGATTCTTGATAACCACTGTTGTATGCAAACTCTCCAAGTGGAAGATATTCTTCCCACTTCCTTGGCTTTTGCATTACATAAATCCTTAGTATGTCCTCAAGAAAGAAAGAAAAATTCATTTTTTTTGTCCATCAATCTACAGATGGTAAGTTGTGCCAAATGTCAGCTCAATTCCTAATCCTACAAATAGTTCTCTTTAAAATTTTGAAGTGAACTTTTGTTTATATCGTAAAAGAACGTTTGTTTATATTGTAAAAGGCAGTATGTCGCTCTTGAACATGACACTTTGTCACTTTCATGTCCTTGTTGGGTAATCCATTTGTCTCTCAGTTGACCATACCTCATTGAAAGTATTCAAAATAGTTTTTGGTCCTATTTATTAGTCAAATTTTTCCAAGTCAAAATGTCATGTCATCGATATGTTCATGAGGAGTTAAACCTCGGTCAAAATTACCTTGTAATTCATAGCCTTCAATCGTGTCAACCATCCCTGAGTCAGTCCTGGATTACTCCAAACTGTTGTTCTTCAAAACTTGACATGAGTTTCATGTCGTAGGACCTCCTACGATGGGTCACTTCCTATCGACTTCAGCTCACTATCTAGGAAGTTGATCTAGAAACCTTCTTCAATACCTTGGAGCCTACATGCCTTAATGGTAGGTTTCTAGCCTTCGATGATAGGTTCTCATCATTGACCTTCGATTGAATGATTCTATGAGTGTCCGACTTTAGGAAATATTTTCACACTTCATAGATTATAATGGAAGACTTACCTTGGGAGCCATTTTCATTATTGGTGGTTTCTCTCACACTTGTTAAAGGTTCACATCATTGACTAGTAATCAGGTGGTTTCTGCCATGTTCGACTTCGATACTTTCACTCACATGGTTAGATTCATACTACGGATCGGTAAAGATGAAGACTAAAACCCTCGATCGAGTTTCATCCATCCAAGCTGCATGGAGTTATTAGATATTCATGATTGTAAACACAAATCCATTGATGGTTGCATCCATATTGCATCTTTTGTTGACATGGATCTTTAGGTGTATTTTTTTACTGGTTCTTTGAGATATTTATGCTTTGAGTATGGAATTTCCTACCTCGGTGATGATTATATATTTCATTGTAACATTTTATTGATTGTTTCTAGTCTCCAACCACGATCTCTAACTCAAACCTTGGCATGATAAAGTGCTTCAGTCCTCAAACATATTTTCTGACTTTTCACTTTAGGGGGCAATTTCTTACATGTCATTTTGTTGCATTAGGTAGATTACCATTAGTCTCGATCTTTTTCTTTCCATAAAAGTGTTCCAAATAATCCTCCTGCAAGGCTAGAACCTAAACAATCCCAAAGAGAATGAAATTTCTTGATTACAAGGCCCAAAAACCTATTTTTGATTGCCTGTGCAGTTCCTTAACCATTTTTTGCGCATATGCAGACTTTACCATTAAATTTAATGCAAAAGTGAACTTGTTCTTACACTATGGCCTGTGCACATGACTCAATTCAAGTAAAAAATAAAAACTAAATTCTAGAAGCTTCATTAGTTAAATCTTTCCTAACTAGCGTCTTCAAGTTTATGCTTACCCAAGCTTGATCCCTCTCATCATGGAGATATTTCCCTCTCTTTTTGGATCCCCTATCCCATCATTTTTGGATATCATCCCTTAGGAAGAGGATCCAAAACCTCTTCCTCTTTGCCTATAAATAAAACACAAACCAAAGGGTTGGGGAGGACCATTGAAGGTAGGCTTATGCTGCAGAAATAGGGCTAGAAGTCTTTTCATCCAAGGAAAAGGTCGGAGATCATGAGAAGAGTCCTTTGACATCAAGGCAATTAGGTTGTAAGCTTGTTCTCATTTTAATTCAATAAACGCCAATTTTTCTTTCCTAATAATGTCTATTTTGACATTAGTTGTGAGATTCCTTAATCACTCGCATATATATGGTTATTGATTCAAGTTATGATGTATGTTGAATTAAGAACTTCATTTATCTTTGATTCTATATGCTAAATTCTTTGATCCTTTGTGTGTTTATGTCTATGCAGATATCTTTTGGAACATCATGGAGAAGTTGTTGAAAGCACTGGAAAGGCCTCTAAAGCATCGAGGAGAAGCTGGTTGTGGAAGGCACTAAAAGGACTTCAACTAGAACTTTGTTAAATTGGTAAGTGATTCCTCGCATATTAATTATTTCAATTAGTCATAAGCTAAGGAAATGTAATAGTTATTTTCTTGTTTGTTACTAGATTTTTTTTAGATCTATGGAGATCCATTTTGTCCACAAGAAGGATTAGTCCACCTAACAGTCCTACACCACTTTTAAATTTTATTTAATAGATTGCATTTCTTGTTTCATGTCTTTTAACATATCACGCCCAATAAGGACCTTGTTAACTAGATCACTCCAATTGAACTCCTACCATATAGAGCTTCAAATGGGATCATTTTCAGTGATTCTTGATAACCACTGTTGTATGCAAACTCTCCAAGTGGAAGATATTCTTCCCACCTCCTTGGCTTGTGCATTACATAAATCCTTAGTATGTCCTCAAGAAAGAAAGAAAAATTCATTTTTTTTTGTCCATCAATCTACGGATGGTAAGTTGTGCCAAATGCCAGCTCAATTCCCAATCCTACAAATAGTTCTCTCTAAAATTTTGAAGTGAACTTAGCATCTCTCTCCAAGGTAATCTTCTTGGGAGATTCGTGTAATCTCACAATCTCCTTAGTGAAAATTTGAGCTACCTTACTATTTGAATTTCTAGACTTAATAGCTATGAAGTGAGCCACCTTGCTCAACTTATCAAGCACTACCATTATTGCATCATGTTGCTTAGAAGTCTACGACAACATTGTAATTAAGTCCATAGAAATCACTTCCCATTTCCATTATGGGATAGAAATGGGCTGCAATAAACCAGTTGTGTGCTTGCACTCAAGCTTTAATTGTTGGCACTCTATGCACTTGGAGATGAAATCTACCATCTCCTTTTTCAAATCAGGCCAAAAAAGGAATTTCTTGATGGTTGTAAGAGTCTTTTGCTAACTTGGGTAACTGGAGTATGTCTTGGCATGAAACTCTTTTAATATGAGTTTCTTCAATTCGTTGTATTTGGAACATAGACTCATTTTTTGAAACTAATCAACCCTTCATTTGTAAGGTGATATTCCTTATATTTTTCTCCTTCACATACTTGCTACAATTTCCTTTTCAGCTACTGATATTTTTCATCTTGTTGCCCAACATTTTTTATCCTCATCTCAAGATCGATTATGTAAGTACTTATGGCTACTATAAGATTTACTTGCATTATTTTGTTGAGTGCATCAACTACTTTGTTGTCTTTACCTTTTATATATTTGATTTCAAAGACAAATTCGTTTATCATGGCTAACCATCTAGCTTGCCTTGTGTTTAACTTTCATTGTTCAAATAAATATTTCAGCCCTCCATGATCAGTCATTAGAGTAAATTTTCTAATAATAAGGTAGTTCCTCCATAGTTTTAGCACGTGGATGATGGAAACCAATTCTAATTCATGAGTTAAATAGTTTTGCCCATGTTCATTTAATTTTTGAGATTCATAGAAGACCACTTGCCCTTCCTACATCAAGACTCCACCAAGTCCCTCTTTTCAAGCATTTTTTCAAACCACAAAATCCTTTTCTAGGTCTACAATTATTAGTGCTAGTGCACTATTTAAAGGTTTCTTCAACCGATTGAAGCTTGCAGTACATTGAACTGTGCATTCAAACTTTTTCCCTTTCTTTTGCAATGAAATAATTGGATGGTAAATCTTAGCAAAGTTCTTAATGAACCTCTTGTAATAGACTACTAAACCCATGAAGGACTTGACTTTAGCCACATTCTTAGGTGTTGGCCATTCCATGATGGCCTTAACCTTCTTTGGATCAACTGCTACTCACTCCCTTGAGATAATGTGTCCCAAGTAATGAATTTGTGAATAAAATAAGTTACACTTACTAAGATTTACATAAAGCTTATGCTCTCTTAGCAATTGTAGCATTATGGCCAAATTTTCTTCATGCTCCTCCTTAGTCTTTGAATAGACCAAAATGGCATCAACGAAAATTATGACAAACTTATCAAAGTAAATGTGCAAGATGTTGTTCATAAGGCACATAAAAATTGCAAGTGCATTGGTAAGCCCAAAGGGCATTACCATGAACTCGTAATGCCCATACCTTGTTCTAAAAGAGGTTTTATGGATATCATCATCCTTTATGTTCACTTGATCATAAATAAATCATCAAATCGGGGGAACGGATACATGTTCTTAATGTTCATCTTGTTTATTTTTCTATAATCAATGCACAACCTGAGTGTGCCATCCTTTTCCTTCGCGAACAAAATTGGTGCTCCCCATGGAGACATGCATGGCCTTATGTATCCCTTGTCCAACAACTTCTTCAGTTGTAGCTTCAAGTCAACTAATTTTGGAGTTCTCATTCTATATTGAGCCTTGGATGTTGGAGGTACTCTTGGAATTAATTCAATGGAAAATCCTACTTCTCAGCGAGGAGGAAAACGAAGAATTCTTCAAGGAACACATCTAAAAGATTCTACAAAATAGGGTATTTCCTCAGGATCTCATTGTCATCATTCTCAACACTACAATTAGCTTAAATGTTGTTTGACATTTGCATGACGAATAAAAGACATCCACTTCTGTGACTTCTCTCGACTTACAGAGATGAAATTAATCTTACTGAAGTTGGTTTCATCTTTCCACGCAATACTTTATGCTCTTTAGCTTCATCCACGCATTTGATGGTATCTCAAAAAAATCTACCTCAGTTCAGTGCAAGTACAACCAATCCATATCCAACAATAAGCTATATGCTCCCAATGGTAACACATTGAGGTTTGCAACAGTTTTCATCCCATTCAATTTGATTTGGCAAGCCCTCACCCAATCTTAAACTCTTGTTTCATCCCTATGGCTATTTGAACTAGCCAAGACTCGTCGTGTGCTTCTTTCTTTAGTGTGCATTTCTCAACAATAGTGGGACTGATGTAACTGAAATTTGAATTAGGGTCACTCAAAACTGAAATGCTTTCATCATAGAGTATAACTTCCATCTCTATAATTGTTTCTTGGTGATCAGCTTGACGATTATTCACTACTACATAAATTTTGGGTAGGTTTTAAGACACATCCCCGATTGTTTCTATTTCCTGTGCATTGTACAGTTTCAGATCTACATGTTTGTGGTGTGAACAATCTTTAGTTAAGTGATTTCCTCCACAAGTCCAGTACTTATATGGAACCTTCTCATAATGCTTTCCTTCTTCTTGAGTAGAATGACTTTTTCTGGTAACGTTGGACCTCTTCTTGGTCCTCTACTAATTTTCTTGGTTAATAGGGGTCACACTTGCTCCCTTAGTTTCCTTTTTCATTTTCCCTTTAAACTTGGCATTTCCCTTGAATCTATAGTCCAATGTATACTAAGGCCTGTGCCTAGACTGCTCATATCAATGCTTCATATTTTGAATAACATCTTCTAGTGCCTTGGGCTCAACAAATTTAATTCTATCCTTAAAGGATTGTGACAATCCACTGACGTACCTCTAAATATTTTCTTTTTATTCCTTAAGGTAGGGAAAATACCTTAGAATCTCTAATAATTTGGTGGATTACTCATTATCTGACATTTGTCCTAGTACGAGTTCATAAAACTCTGTTGTCAAAATATCTCTCAAATAGATATTTGTTGTCAAAATACTCCTCAAACCCCTTCCAATTCAACTCTTCTTCCCTTAAGCCCTTTACATTTTTTAGATCTTCCCACCATATATCATCCTTTCCTTTTACGTTGAAAGTAGCTACCTTCACTTTCATGTTCTTTGAATAATTGTCAATTCAGAAGAACTTCTTCATTCCCAGTAGTCATGCTTTGATATCCTTTTATTTCCTCATTTCACCATCAAAGGTAGGAGTCTTAGCCTTCATAAAATCTCCTAGTACATACTCTCTTTCCATCCTTTCGTCGTGGTTATGATGATGACGATGACAATGTGGCCTTTTGTGAGAGTCCTCATACTATTTCTCATTGGTGTTGGACTTCTTTTTAGGAGTACTTAACAGAGTGCATCCTTTCATGGTGTCTTCACTTGACAATTTATGCCTCTTTCTAGATCTGCTCTCATTTTCCCTATTGGTTCTTTATTCTTGTCCCAAATGACTTCGCATGTCCCTATGGTTGATCCTTAACTCATGCTACCTTTCCCTTTGTAGGTCTGATAATCTTTGTAGTATGACTCCATTGGCTTTTGATTATTTCTCTTGTGCTCTAGCAAACCTCTCATTGTCAGCCTTATAGTTCCTTTTCTTTTCTCTCAATCTCTCCAACGTGTTCATCCAATCAGGAGAGTCTACCCCTCCTTGTTTTCCAACTGATATTTCCTCTTCATTTTTCCTTCCTTCTTCATGTCCATGTTGTGATTAGTCAAAGTTATACTGTACCATTCTACTATGCATTCCTTGGTTCATTGGTTCTATATTGTACCAACATTTTCTATTCATGTGGTCCTTGACCTTCATGTGTTCTTACACACACATAATTGTTAGATTGTAACAAATATCAATGCATAAGGAAGATTATCACCTTGATTTTTCTTGGAAAGCTGTTGGTGTTAGGCCAGTTGAGACAAGTCATCACGTTGGTACATCAATATTAATAAAATCATGAAAAACCATTAGTATGTTAATAGCAATAAGATCAAGTCACAACATCAATATTAGGCCAGATGCATAGTCCACAACGTAAGAACACACACCTTACATATGACCAATCACACCACAGACCAACTTTTAACACCTAAATCCATTCTAATGCTTGATCCAATTTTTAAGGTCCAACATTGATACCTTTGCTTTTTTAATCTATAAAAGGGCATCAAATCATCCTCAAAGGCTTGGAATTGAACCTTTTTCTTCATTTCATCTGTGATAGAGCTCATCCAACCCAAGTGTTGAGCTTGAAATCTCTAATACCACCATGTAACACACCCCCTCCTAATCCAAACCTGACTAAGGATAGAAGGAGGTAGCTACTATGATGACCCAAATCCCATTGTCACATTATGTAAATGGGGTCTAAATTTTTTGTTTTCTTTTACCCTTTCAAAACTTGAAGCGAAAAAATACCATCATGTTTGTCTCATCAAGATGATTCCAGCGAGATATAAGTTTTCCTTAAATAGTTTCTAGGTAAAAAGGAATGTTCCATTAAAGTCTTGTCTAATTAAATAGTGTCACTTCATCATGTCTGCCACATTGTGCCTACATGGTCCCCACATGGCTTTTAGATTCCATGATGACATCATGCCAAGTGGCATTTGTTGACCCAGTCATACTAGGTCATGTATATTCTCGTTCTATGGTCCCCACAACCCACTATAACATGGTTGATATGTATATACACTTGAGGTATGTAGACGTGAACCCTTTACATTCATGCCACCCAATTACATAAAGCCCTAATAGGTTCCCATACTACTCCTCACAGAAATGACGAAGGATGTTTCTTCCTAGATACATGGTGTAACACATTTTGCTATGGGACTTAGTCTCCCCTTTAACATGTAAGAAGACAACATCATACCATGCGGCGCCATTATACCATTGTGAGACAGGCCCACACGACACATCACCTCATTGCATAAAGCCCCAAGAATTCTACCTTGTGTTATGTCCCAAAATATCTGGAGGACAGGGTCACATCGGGGTGATGTCATCTTGCATTATATCTTCCATGTAGACTAGGTTCCCCATAATCTCTAAACCCCTACCATTCGCAACTTTCCTGCTATATGCAACTTGGGGATTTTCCACCTTATTAATATATGCTTCCACATAGAGGTCTGCCATGCCACCTCATCCCAGGGATTACTTGGTTCTGGGAGTCCCTCCTTACGCTCCTTTTAGAAACCCCAAGGAAAATACTTGGGGAAAACATCAACAGTTATAATCACTTGCCTATCAATGGCCACGATCTCTCCTTGGTCAAGTACTTAATCACCATGCATGGTCATGGGTCTCATTAGGGTTTAAACCATTTCACCAAGTTTCTGCCTTTTGGAATTGAGGATTTGCAGCCCCGCACTTAATAACTATTAATTTATGTATGAGGGTGTTCACCCATGTCTCTGGCATCTAGTCCTTAAATGAACACACGGGTGTATGCAGGCCTTCCAGGCTATTCTTCCTAAGCTTTGCTAAAGCTTAGTTGTGGCCATTATACCACTATACACATTCGTTCATAAATATATAACACTTCACTATCTCTTCTGATCTTGTAAGAACTTGGCATGTGATATATATATATATACACACACACACAAAACATACATAGACATGTTAATCCTTATGAGCTTACAATTTATAAACTATGGCCCATTGGCCTCGTCATTTTTATACAATCATTCATTCAATTAACAGGGGTTTTTTACCTCTTCATTCACAGGTCATATAGACCATTCCATGGCCTCGGGATAATTACAATAATAAACCATTTCTGAAAGAAAACATTCAGGAGGATCTCTACACAGGATTTCCCATTTCTTATTGTTAACATAAGCCAATTATTAATGCAGTGACAAAATACACCAATAGGTTAGTGTAAGTGATTGTTCATTAGCGGATATTTATATCTCTTCATGCTCTGGCAGCCTCAGGTTAATTAAAGCTCAGAATATCCACAGAAAATGAATCATTCCACAATTCTATACATAATATAGTGACATTACTTACTCATACTGAAAACAACAGTCCTTTGCATTAGCATAACATTATTTAAATGCAATAAAAAGGGACATAACAATGAAAGCAAGCACAAAAAATATGAGTATACGTGTCTTATAAGAGATCTAGAACCTAAGAGTGGTACTCTAACTCTCCACCCAACCATAGACAAGCTACAGCCATGGTTACTTGTATTTTTCAACCTCGAGTCAGCTTCGACTAGTGCTTGAGGTGGAGTGTTTGTGAGGGAAAACTTTAACCAGTATGGACAGCTCAAACAACATTTCACAAGGCCACTCTACCTTCATCCACCAGCTACATGAGCTTCTTCTCAATCCCCTCACATTCTTAAGACAAAATCAACATCCATGCCAGGATATCACAGTACAGAGAGTGTCAACTTACTTTTAGGAGAAGAGAGTTGAAATAAAGGAATTTTTTATTAATGGGTAAAGTACTATTGGGAAAATAGATCACCTCTACAAGTGGTTCATGAGTGATTCAAGCACCAGAGATTAAACCCCAAGGAAATTCATAGTGGTTCATTAGCCCTCACAAGCACCTGAGTGACTTTTCCCAACCTAGTAGGTTCATCAATCCACAAGCTTCCAATGGGTTCTTCAGCCTTACGAGCTAGCCACTTCTCTCTATAATTCTTTCACCTGACAAGCCTTTGTGAGGGTTCTTTAGTTGGTTACTTTCTCTAGAGCTTGATTGTTGTAAATTATGATCGTTGCTTCCCTTGTTTTCCTATCCATTTCATGTGCGTATGCATGAGAGTGTGTATTTTATTCCCCCACTGCATATGCACTTCCCCCTCCTTTTTCTCTACTACCCCTTACGTGAGAAAATGAGGGTGCATTTTCTATTCAACATAGGCATCCCCAAAAACCCAACCATTTTTCCTTTTCTAAGGCCTAACATAGTCAATCCCTTGGATAGTGGAACTCATTCATGTTATTCAATGTTTTTCCTATTTGCTTGTTGTTGGAGCTAAAGGACACTTGTACTGTCCTTTTCTCTTTCAGTTAAATTTGTTGCATAGTTAGACCATTTAAAACCACTCATCCAACCAAGACTAATATTTAAAACAATCTATTTCTTAAGCAATATCCTTCCTTAAGCAATTTGGAATTTTTGTCCCTTTCTCTCGACCTTTTAAAATAATTACAAGTATTTACAATGAGCAAATATTAACCACGGGATGTCACAGTCCCCTCCCCCTTTGGGGGAACAATTTCCTTGGTGTTCAATAACCACATACTAGAAGCCATGGAGAGATATTTAATTCACTATGTGAGAATGAAGCCTTGCATCCTATTGCAATCACTTTCCATTGTATTGAATCTTTGTTTCATGAGAGCAATACAATTTTCTTGATTGATATCCCCATGACAATGTAAGACTCTATAGATGTATCTAACATTAATGTCGTCTATAGAATATATACCATTGATTTCATGTCAGGTTAAACACCAAATAATTTTATAGGGACTTCTTATGTACAATAGCTTTCTAGTATATGGGAGCAGCAAATTTTAATACTAATAATATAGGAAGCAAGCCCAGTAGCCCCAGACTATTTAAATTGGGCTTAACTACTAGGAAAACTATTAGTTGGGAATATGGAGACTAAGACACAAACTTGAGCCCTCCCAAAAATCATAAAAATCATAAAATATCAAGCTACTAACAAATTCTTGAACGAAAATATTCATAATCTTGGACATGCATGTCCCTATTTCTAAAATTAGAATGTAAGGAAGAAGTTACCAACATCTAAGATGCTTAGTTTCCTTTAGCCATAGACACTTCCCACTAAGACTACTTTAATTCAATATGTGTCGAATATTGCCTAGATCTTGACCTTCTATCTCCAAACATGTCTACCATAGTCATAACAAGATATAAAGGAAAATGAATAAGGAGAGGGGGAGGTTAGATCCCAAAGCAGATGCAAGGGAGACAAATCAAAAATAATTGAAACACTTGCAAAGGCTAAAAACCAATGAACATAGAACTATAAACCAACATAAATTTAACCATTACAAAAGGCCCAACTTGACCATATTCCCTCATTACTTTAACCAATATATCAAATAGCATCTCTAGATAGTAATTAATTCTCTTTAAAAAAAGAAGAGAATTACCTAGTAAAAACAACATTGGCCATGCCTATATAAATATATATGGCAAGAGAGAGAGAGAGAGAGTGAGAGAGATAGATAGATAGAGAGAGAGAGAGAGGGAGAGAGATGACCAATTGATTTCTGTTGGGTTTAATCCCCACGAAGTCTCGAGTTCAAACCTCATGGTGAGGGGTTGAGGATGGAAGATACTTTTGGGGGAATCAATCTATCCTAGTTGGTTTCCAAGTTCATTCAAGCTTCACATAATCCTACTGATATCATCCCACCAATGGTCATATCATTATTTCATCTAACATTGGGGCTAGCCCTAGCCAAGGCTCAACCTAGTTGTGAAAAGAAGAAGAAAAACCACAAAAAATTAATTCATTTCCTTTTAATTTTCTTAATAAAATAATTTCATATCTCTTAACTACGATCCACATTATACATTACAACAAGTTGTGTGAGCCATGTAGGAAAATACCCCAAGATAAAACATTAGGCTGAAATTTCACCCCCACCTATAAAATTTTAAATTTAACTTTTTTTATTTAAATAAATCTCCTCATGCCATTGCATATTTTTAATATGTTCAATTCTCCACTCAATATCCCAAACCC
Organism: Pinus taeda; assembly: GCA_000404065.3. Taxonomy (NCBI): domain Eukaryota; kingdom Viridiplantae; phylum Streptophyta; class Pinopsida; order Pinales; family Pinaceae; genus Pinus; species Pinus taeda. Next base: position 78,055 of record APFE030773396.1, read on the forward strand.
TTAGCCTTAAATGTCTTCAAGTTCTTCAAATCAAGGGATTAGATGCGTATATAGGGTTCAAGTAGTTCAGAGACACATTATGTTGAAGCCTACTATTTTGAGCTTGTGGAAGAAAGAAAGAAGGAACTCAAAATATCATAAGACAAAGATTTTCACAGTTCAATTTTGTTTGAATATTCTTATTAATGTTTTAATGGAATTAAATATTACAACAAAAAATCCAATAAGATAATGTGTGTTGTACTTGTTTCTCGAAGGCAGTTCTTGGTTGCAAAACTATGCCGAGAAACCAACTCGACTAGTCTTTAGGTTCAAGTTGGCCCTTAAACCATAGGGGCTCCCTCAAATGTTACGAGGCCTTTTTAACGATGTTCGTTGTCATTGGATAGCATCCTATGGAGCACAATGGCCAAATATATGATTTATTGTGGGTGGTTGTTGATGATTGTACAATTTATGTCCATAAATAAATCCCTCTTTTGCAGAGTCCTTGGTCAAAGTGCCAACATCTAGTTTGACATAATAACATGATTTTTAGGGAATTTGATAGAATAATATAAGAGAATACATGATAAGTAAGCAGTCATACTGAATACTTAATCAACTAGATATAGTGGATGCATGTAGAAGATTTCTATAGCCAAACAGAACACATTCAAGAGATGACAGAAGGAAACAATTAAAAGATGTAGAGGAATTAACCAAGACAATCAGTTAATTAATCTCTTTAAATGATTATAACTTTACAAGGGGATTTAAGAGAGATTGACACTCAATCAATTCTTACCCAAATCTCCTATGTTACCTTGAACATGTGCAGAAATAAGTATGAAATCATTGGAAAAGCATAAAGGAAAAACAAATTTTATCATGAACTAGAGCTAGAATACTTCAATTAGGACTTCTGTAATAAAAGTTTAACAAAGAAACAGGGTTTTGGCATCAAAATCCAACCATTTTACATTATAAATCAAAGAATATATAGAACATTACAACAAGTTAATTGTGTCTAGATTTATGGAATAAAAATTCGAAAAATAAATCAAAAATAAAAACAATCTCAGAAAAACTGTAAGAAATTTGGAGTGTTTTACAAGCCTTTTGCCTTGAACTCTTGAGTTGCTTAAACCGTCTGCTGGAAAACTTTACTTTGATCCCATTTTGTTGATCTTTTGCTACTAGGTGTCCTTTAAATGCTTATATATCTACCTCTAAATCTGAATAAGAATAACTATTGATCTTCCTCCTCCTTCAAATGATAAAATCATGTCTATAATCTGGTTGACTGATCCTTTTTGCTAGGTGTCCTTTGAACCTCCAATGCTTGAATTGACCAATGATTTTTTGTCACTCTTTAATTTTCAAATATATAATTATTTAATTATCTGGGAATAAGATATTTTGATAAAAATATTTCAAAATATGTGTTAACCTCTAAAGCATTATTTCTATACTTCCATAGAAAAACATTTATGTCTATGCTATCTTGAAAAACTGTGTCTCCTGTAGAAAACTATGTTTTGTTTTACCTTGACTTTATATACTTATGGATAAATAAAATTCATAAACATATTTCATAAAACCATCGACTCGTTTCCTTCCCATGGTTTTGAAAACCATGTCTTGTTTTGAAAACCATGTGTTGTTTTGTCTCCTGTAGAAAACTATGTCTTGTTTTACCTTGATTTTATATACTTATGAATAAATAAAATTCATAAACATATTTCATAAAACCATCAACTCGTTTCCTTCCCATGGTTTTGAAAACCATGTCTTGTTTTGAAAACCATGTGTTATTTTTCCATGATTGGTAAAATATCTTTTAGTTTCCATTTTTTACTCCTGTAAAATATTTGGATAAGAATTTATCCAAATTTTATGTTTCCATGCATTTCTTCTAGCATTGGAAACTCCATCCTCATTTTACTCAGCCTCCTTTTACCTCAATCTTTCTCTTGTGAGTTCATTTCATAAAAATATGACTATAAAAGTCTTCCTTCCATTATCTCCTTTCGTACTGACTTTATAATATGTAAATTTGCTTGCATACCTCGTAAACCATCTCACCTTATATTCATAAAATTCAAATCAATATAAATAGTGGTTTTCATAGGGGGTAGTAGATTGTAAATGGTTTAGGAGGGGGGGTCTGAAATGAATGAGAGGATGACAGCTGCAAAAAGCAGTAAAGGTGAAACAACTTTTCAGGGGGGGGGGGGGGAGGTTAAAAGTCGAATAGCCAAGCCCCCCCCCCTCCTAAAGTCAATGCATTTAGTTTATGGTGGTTTAATGTGTTATGTGTGGAGTGGGGACATAAGTTTACATTTGACTTTTCAATTTGACTTGGCTTTAATTGCTTGACTGTTGGTGAACTTCGATCCTTGGTGGCTATATGTGGTGTTATCTCAAAATCATACCATGATAGGTTGTTGATCAGGAAGACTTTGAGTAACTATTTCAAACCAAACTTTTGGTTGAGGCTTAGCCTCCTCAATCTGAGAGGGCTCTCTCACTGGATTAAATATTTTACTTTGAAGATTAGATGGCTAACTCTATGGAAAATTTGAACAACAATATATAAATGGTTGAAATATCAATCAACAAGCTTCCATTGGGCTATGGAGTCAAAGTGTGTTTCAGTACAACAACAAGATCAATTTCACATGGAAGTCAAGGCATAGAGGGTTTTAACATAGAAGCAAAACAGAGATGTTATGTAAGGAACACAACACACAAACACATGAAGGAAGTTAGAGCATCATCAAATGAATTCTAAGTAGCATGTGTCTATACCACTGCAAGTAAGTATATGAAGGAAGCCATGAGGAAAATCAAACATTGAAACCCTTTCTGAATCCTGAGTAGTGAAAGCAACTCTTTGTATTAACCTAAAAACATGCAGTCACATACAGTAGCACAATGTGCTTCTTTCTTTGAAAATTGCCAACCTTTTGTACATTACATCTCTTTTCATATATAGAGTTCATTACAAGCTTGGATTCCTTCCTCCATTATGAAGGGAATTCGAATTTTCCATTAGTGAAACCTATTCTAACCATAAAACAAACCTTTAAATGCATTTGACAGCTAACTAGCAGTCCTAGAGACCTAATACAACTACGAGTGTAACTCCTTATTATGACTAAACCACATCAACTAAACATTAAATGCATTCTTTGACAACTGAAACCTCATGAATTCGAATTTGATGAAGTCTCGCACGTTGTCACCTTTTTGCTGATGACAAACCCAATAAATTAGGGAACATATTTCCCTATTTTTAGGTTTAGGATCCTTGAAAGTTGGCACGTGGGACAAAGCCTTTATCTCCTCATCCATGACACATTTTTTAAAACTAAAGGATCTTTTTATATTCCATTATGTCTAGAACAAAAACCTCTCTTGGTTTTTTAAAACACTTCTCCAGCTGTCCAGAATCTGTCCTTGAAAAACACGTGTCAAACAAGAAAAATATGTTCCCTGAAATTTGGGTTTCAAAGAAAGATTATTATCTCCCAACTGAAAACACTTATGAAGAAATTGAGATAGGCTATTGTAGCGGGAGAGTTTATGAAGAGAAAACTCCTTCAGAATTCCAAAATACTTTTTCCTGTGACCAGAAATGGATCTTGAAAAAGACTACTAAAACCAGAAGACAAAGCTTGACTTTCAGCAATTTTGTAATGCAAGTTTAACCATAAATTCCTCCCACCTCAGAACGAATTTGAAGAAACTGAAAGAGGTTTTTGTATTTTCTTATATTAGAAAGAAAAGCCTCTTTCATTTTTCAAAATTGAGTTCTCAGCTGCTCAGGAACCCTTCTGGAAGTTGACTAATAAACGCAGAAAGCAGAGTTCTTTATGTTGGAACAGGCTTTTTCAGGGGTTTCGTAGCGCACTACGAAAACTCCTAGTTCAGTGATTTCGTAGCTAGTTTCAAAATTTCTCCAAAATGATGTGAGATATGACTTCTAAACACCTGGTGAAGCTTCTAGGACATGGAATGAGGCTGTCAAACTTTATTTGGAAAAGAGATATGACCTTAAAAGACTTCTAACCTTATGACCTAACCCTTAAAGCATGAAATGACCTAGAGACCCTTTAACGCCATACTAGAAGAAGGTTTTGTAAATGAGAATGACACTATTTGTGATGAGATGGCTCAAAACTTATAAGACTATGACTATAAACAAGGAATCTTTTCAAAGCTTAGAGACAAAGATTTTAGGGTGATAACAGTGGCTCCACTAGGGATAGTGTGCCCTTGTGGTATACTAAGAACTTGTAGCTACAGTGCCGCTATCCATCCTCTAGAAGAAAACTATGAACCTTCGCCCAATTTTCTCCTCAAGCCTTTAATGATTTATGAACGAAGAATTAAAACTGCACCTACTGAAACAGATGCTCAGTCAACCTACCATGAGCTTATTTGCACATTCCTACCTACCCTATCAGCTGCAATCTCCTCTTGTAGCTCAAGGAACATGAAACTTCCAATGAAGCCAATCATCGATCTGATCTGAAACTTGAATCTCTTGACTGTGCTTGAAGCAACAATAAACCAGATACTAAAATAACCAAGGCAGCATGAGGTGTAACTGTTCTTCAAGACGAACATATAACTGGAAGCCTGAACAGTAAATCTTTTCTATGTAGTCAGCTATAGGGTTAAAAAACACATGGTTAGTTTGATGATTCTCATAACATTCTATATATTCAAACAACTGATCCTCAGCCACACAAAATATATTTGATATGCTATCCGACTGCCTTTCTGAATGATGCCCACAAACAATGTAATTTTCTTCATTATAAAGATCATTCTTTGATGCAAGCTGCTGCAAGGAATTACAAAAATGAACAACCTTTTCCTCTACTTGAGGGTCATAAAAAATTTCTTCCAGTATTTCTTCTTGGTGTTTGTAATCATTTTCATCTTCATTATGATCCGAAGACTGACAAGTCCGTTGCATCTCTACATCAATATCAGAGGATTGAACACGGTTTTCATAAGTAAACCCCTGCTGATTTTCATGTTGCATTTCATGGGATGTTATACTTTCTTCTTGGTGTTGAAATGTATTGTTATGAAGAGCCTCTAAAATTTCTTCATCCATAAATTCATCATCATCATAACAATCCTCCAAATATTGAATAAGACTCAAAGAATGTTTACAACAATCTTGGATTAGCAACAAGGAGGGATGACACTCTGTATACATCTCATAGAATTCATCATGAAAATTAGCAAGTGAATATATTGAACCATTTTCCAAAATTTTATACCAAGACCATGATTTTCCTTCTAAAGTGGTCATAAACATCCTCATGAGACAATCTTCAGGAAACTGAACCTTAAGATTGCGTACATGCATATGAAACCTAACCAAATGAAGAGCAGCATTGTCTTTCTTTTCATCTTTGAATATCGGAAGATCCTCTAACCAATCAACCTTTGGCATAGGATTTGGAAAACCAGGGATATGAGACCGATTCATAGGAGCATACCTATTCATTCTTGCAGTGGAACTCATCTTGAAACTTCATCAAGCTACTGATCTTCTAGCAGTGGAGTCACCTTCCAATTTTTTATTCGATGTGTGGAGTCGCCAAGGTAGTTTTGCAGCCTCAAAAATATGTCTGAGCTCCTACTACCTTCAGAAGTTCAACCTCTTAATTTCGGGAATGAATAGACTTCAGGCTCCCGGCAGATGCACCAAAATAATATATCAAAATCAGACCATGACAGGTTGCTGATCAGGAAGACTTTGAGTAATTATTTCAAACCAAACTTTTGGCTAAGGCTTAGCCTCCTCAACCTGAGAGGGCTCTCTCACTGGATTAAAGATTTTGCTTTGAAGATTAGATGGCTAACTCTATGGAAAATTTGAACAACAATATATAAATTTTTGAAATATCAATCAACAAGCTTCCATTGGGATATGGAGTCAAAGTGTGTTTCAGTACAACAACAAGATCAATTTCACATGGAAGTCAGGGCATAGAGGGTTTTAACATAGAAGCAAAACAAAGATAATACGTAAGGAACATAGCCCACAAACACATGAAGGAAGTTAGAGCATCATCAAATGAATTCTAAGTAACATGTGTCTATACCACTACAAGTAAGTATATGAAGGAAGCCATGAGGAAAATCAAACATTGAAACCCTTTCTGAATCCTAAGTAGTGAAAGCAACTCTTTGTATCAACCTGAAAACATGCAATCACATACAATAGCACAATGTGCTTCTTTATTTGAAAATTGCCAAACTTTTGTACATTACATCTCTTGTCATATATAGAGTTCATTAAAAGCTTGTATTCCTTCCTCCATCATGAAGGGAATTCGAATTTTCCATTAGTGACACCTATTCTAACCATAAAACAAACCTTTAAATGCATTTGACAGCTAACTAGTAGTCCTAAAGACCTAATACAACTAGGAGTGTAACTCCTTATTATGACTAAACATTAAATGCATCCTTTCACAACTTCAACCTCATGAAGTCAAAATTGATGAAGCCTCCCACGTTGTCACCTGATTGCCGATGACAAACCCTAGAAATTTGGGAACATGTTTCCCTGTTTTTAGGTTTAGGATCCTTGAAATTTGGCACGCGGGAAAAAGCCTTTATCTCCTCATCCATGACACATTTTTCGAAACTGAAGGATGTTTTTGTATTCCATACTGTCTAGAACAAAAACCTCTCTTGGTTTTTTAAAACACTTCTCCCGGTGTCCAGAATCTGTCCTTGAAAAACACATGTCAAACAGGAAAAATCCGTTCTCTGAAATTTGGGTTTCAAAGAAAGTTTATTATCTCCCAATTGAAAATACTAATGAAGAAAGTGAGATAGGCTATTGTAGCTGGATAGTTGATGAAGAGAAACCTCCTTCCAAATTAAAAAATACTTTTTCCTGTGACCAGAAACGGATCTTGAAAAAGACTACTAAAACCAGAAGATAAAGCTTGACTTTCAGCATTTTCGTAGCGCAAGTTTAACCATAAATTCCTCCCACCTCAGAACGAATTTGAAGAAAATGAAAGATTTTTTTGTATTTTGGTATGTTAGGAAGAAAAGCCTCTTTCAGTTTTCAAAATTGATTTCTCAGCTGCTCAGGACCCCTTCTGGAAGTTGACTAGTAAACGCAGAAAGCAGAGTTTTTTTATGCTGGAACAGGCTTTTTCAGGGGTTTTGTAGCGCGCTACGAAAACTCCTAGTTCAATGATTTCGTAGCTAGTTTTAAAATTTCTCCAAAATGATGTGATATATGACTTCTAAACACCTGGTGAGGCTTCTAGGACATGGAAAGATGCTGTCAAACTTTATTTGGAAAAGAGATATGACCTTAAAAGACTTCTAACCTTATGACCTAACCCTTAAAGCATGAAATGACCTAGAGACCCTTTAACACCATGACTAGAAGAAGGGTTTGTAAATGAGAATGACACTAATTGTTATGGGATGACTCAAAACTTATAAGACTATGACTAGAAACGAGGAAACTTTCCAAAGCTTAGAGACAAAGATTTTAGGGTGATAACATGTGGCATGAATAGGAATAGAGATATAAAATTAATATAATGAACCCCCTCTATACCTTGATGAGGGTATGGGGTATCATTTTCTTTTTCTTTTTCAACTCAAAACTCTTCTCTAAGACCAACATTACCTTTTTTTAATCAATATATTTCCACTGGGATGTTGAGTCAACACAAAGGCCATCCAACCCCATCATGTCACATGTTGACTCCAATTAATTTTCTTTACACGTATTTTTTACTTTACATGTATTTATATCAATGAAATTATAACCCATTAATGCCATGTAAATATATTTATATTCCACCATTATTATAATATTTAAATCCCATGTGTAAATATAACTCACATGGGAACACAACCCACATGCTTAATTCCAAAGTTTTGAAAGCTTCATCAACTATTGGCGAAATCCAAAAAATTTCACTCTAAAATGTAAACATTTTTCTTAGGTGTATTCTACCTAATAGATGAAATAGATTTCTCAACCACTATTTTTTGTAGCCTTTGGCAATTTGACACCATTTAAACCACTACCACTTCGCCCCTCCACTAACTTCATTATGTCTTCATCTCTATTTGCATCATGTAGTCGATGTCCCTACATTAATGTTGTGGGGTGATGAATTGTCAAGTAATCCCAAGGAATTAAAATGAAAACTGAAGGATTCCCCCCTGACTCACCTCCTTTCCTCCCATCTATAGCTCGAATCCACTTTACTCTGCACCTTGCTTCAATGGTTTTATGGTTTCAAAGAGGAAAAGGTGTAAATGTTCATCTAAATATAAGTTTTATATGCACATGGAGGTTGCAACTTGAAAACAATGAGGGTGCTTATCTTGAGTTCACACAAAAATCTAGTAGTATTACATGTTTTATATAATGATGCACTTCTCAACAGTGGATTTGCATCTAATTCCCCTCGAAAGTTGGGGGTACTAACTTACTGCATTTTTTTTTCCTTTTAGAAGAAGGTTGGGAACCAATAGAGCGATCTCCATTTTATGTGTAAAAACACCAATTGATGTGCATGTCAATGGGTAGTAGAAAAAATAATCAAGGAAGACATTTTATTTTCTAAATTATATTATTGTTTCCATGGTTTCATGATTGTATAGCAACCACTGATCTCCCCATTTGTAGCTTGAGAATAAGATAGAAGATCCTTAGACATACAATCAAATAGCATTGTTGTTATTTCCATAGCCTTTGTCCTTACATGCTATATTTAAGTTTGTGTCCAGTGTGTAGCTCATGTTGGTGGCGTGAAACTATTGTCAATAATGAAAGGAGCATGCTAGACATGCATACAGTTGTTTTTGTGGGAAGATCATTTTACCATAAGAAATTCAATAACTAAATTAATTTTATTACAATATATTAAAAAAATGAATACAATAAACTTAGATATAGAATAAAGCCTATAGATTTCATTACATAATTTTGAAGAAGCAAGTTTGAAAGTTTATATAACTAACAAAGGCCTTAGCAAAGCAAAAACTCATCTAGTTTCAATTAATCATACATAAATTAGATTTACCCTACAAGTCACTCTTTAACAATCTAATGGACTAAACTTTATTTGGAGATTTATTTGTTCTTATGTAGCTTGAAAATATTCTAATTATGTGTGTACATGAAAACAATATATAGATTGGTTAGAGATCAAATTTTAATTATCTTTTTGTTATCTTATGGCAACAAATCTCAATCACATGACAATCAAGGTGGATAGATCAGCTTAGGCTTCTACTCCATTTTTTAAAAGTTCCAAGCTTGTAAAGAAAGAACCTGTGAAACTTGGCAAACAACAGCCACAGTACGTCTACAAGAGTATTTTCAGACATTATTTACCTAGTAATGAGAGCGAGACTATATATTAGAGAGGATAGAGCCATTTTTGCAGGGTTTTCACATTGCTTTCTTTTTTCTTGTTTTCTTCAAAAAAAATTGAAAGAATACCACTTTTAGATGAACATGTAGGAAAGTTAAATATATATAGATATATATAGATATATAAACAAAACAAAACAAAAAAACATTATGGTTTTAGTCACAATACTAATTCTTCACCTCCAATATTGGTTATACCATCATCATAATCATCCCAAAATGTAATGATATAGGTGAGTAGGTTCTTGCATTATTATGAGGATTCACATCCCATTTTTACATAGTAGATGAAATGTTGAAACGGGTATATCTCCATGAAAATGGCTATATCCTTGTCATAATAATAAGATAACCTTTAGATGAGCATGATAATGCATGGACTTGTGTAGATATGTCCATGTTTTAGGAAGAAAATGGTAAAAAATTATTAAAAAAAGGCAACAGTAAGAGTCCATTATAACAAAAAAAGAAATGTTGAAATGGGAAGATCTCCCAAACTATACAAGAAATGCCCCTTAATCCCCTCCAACTATACATGAAATGCCCCTCAATCCCCAAAATTTCAACAAGATGGGATATTCTATAAGATGATTCTGAATACCCTTGTGTTGCAATAGTTCTTTTAGCTCAATACATGTCTATAAGGTACTTAAAATTCATTGTGGAGCAATATCAACATTTATGAGTTAAAATCAAACTAAAAATAATTGAATAATGGGATTTTGATAAGATTCTCTTAAGAATATTTCTCACACAATGTACTACATTGCTAAAAAAATATAGGCTTAATGCATTAACCCATTTAACATTTTTGCAGATAAATTCATTATTTGAATTAGAATGAAATTCTAAGTTATGTCTCAACTTGCTTCACATTGTGAGAAAAAAGGAAAAGTGATAGCAAAAAAAGAAATTAAATTATCCTAATAAATGATAATCTCCTCAAAAATAATTTACCCCAATCTTTCGAGGAAGATTAGGAGTGGTGAAACTTTTCAAATAAATTCACATTTGACCATTTTATTTTGTAGGCAAACACTTGTCAGGTTTTAGATTAAATAAGTCTACAAAATTGTAAGACTATTGTTGCAAGGTGATAGTCGCACAATGATTACTTTGTAAGGTTGTGATTATATTTTCTATGTGTTTATAGCATAATCACTGCAAATACAAGGGAATTCAAATATTTCTTTATATATACTGGAAGAAATAAATTATTTGAACTAGAGATGCTACACCTTTTCCTCCACAAATTGTTGGAGCTTAAGAAAGTGTAGAGAAAAACAAAGCCAAGTTGTAAACAATGGCGGAAAGGAAAGGAACAAGGGAGTAAGGGGGAAATACTCTCGTTTTAATTTGAATTTCACAAGATTACCTGGAAATCCATCACCTCATGAAACTAATTAAGGGACAACTACTACGAGATGCCAACAAAGACAAAGATAGAATGAAGATGGTAGAGGGATTATGGTGACAATAATATCAAGGGTATCACATTGTTAGAGGCTACAAAAAATGGTGGTTGAGAAATCTATTTCATTTATTAGATAGACTATAACTTTTGGATATTGTTGATGAAGTCTAACTTCAAATTTTTTATTAACTATCAACAGGTTAATAACTCAAAACCTTTTGTGGATAATCTAGGGGCTCATTGGTGAAATTTAGGATTTAAAGTTTACAAATTGTTGAACGCAATGGTATTGTAGGCATAGGTGAAATTTAATATTTTTCTTTTCGAACTTTGTCCAAATAGTCAACCTTTTGTTGACAGTGTTGGAAATTTGTCAACCAAGGGGGTCTTCCTAGTATGAAATCCCAATTAGATCTCACATTTTTTGGAGTAGGAGCCCCAACCGGATAATAATGTTGGTTTCCATAATCTTATGAATTTTCCTTGGTTGCAATTATCAACATAAGAGATTATATAAACAATCTTCAAGACAAGCAAGTTGACATTGTGAGACATACAGTTGCAATTTATATAAGGTACTTTCACATAAGGGAAAAGAGAGAGTGAGCCTCTAGAAGAAAAGTAATAGTTCTATCCTAAAAGAGACACACAAGAGCATGAAAGAATCATTGATTAACATAAAAATTAATTCACAAGATAACAATAATGATAAAAGCAAGTAACAACGCACATCCAACAATATACATACCAAAGCCAACAAAATAGCTCATTTTCATTAGTATGTATTAACATAAACATATATTGTAAATAATGAAAGATTAGTCTAACAATCATTCGCAACATATGCATGAAAGTGTTGGCTCTGAGAGTTTCATATACTAAGTGAAAGTCCCAAGATATACAATTACAATGTTGCCACACTAGCCCCAATAGTGGAACATTAAGTCACCACTTTCTCCTCCAAAGAAAGATCTTCTCTCCTATGCCAAACATGATCTGGATCTTGGGGAAAGCCCCCAGGACCTAAAAAATTGAAATGGATCTTGGGGGGGAGGCCCCCAAGATCTAAACAATTGAAATGACAAAATAAAACGAGGAGAACACCCAATAAAAAAAACCACAAAGAAACTTTTTTTTATTAAAATAGATAATAACTATAAAGGCTACATTATGGCAGACCATTTGTTCTTTTACAAAATGTGACTTGTTACTTATAGCCTTTCTTGGTTAAAATACCACAAGTAAATTCCATGGGTGGGTAAATACCATGGGTGAATGAATACCATGGGTGGATGTCACAATACCATGGGTGAATGAATACCATGGGTGGATGCCACTTATAATACCATGGGTGGATAAATACCATGGGTGGATGAATATCAAGGGTGGATGCCACTTACATACCATGGGTAAAGTCCATGGGTGGATGAATACCATTGGTGGATGCCATTTTACATTGGAATCATTCCTTCCTCCTTAAGAAGCAATGGTCCCCATTGGGTGAAGTTCCCTCCTATGAAACCTTTGTTGAATATGAAGAGCCACTGAAGAGAAGGGTTTTGTGTGGTTATCCCATAACCATGATGAACAAAGATCGGACGATAGAGATACCTTCTAATGCTTTTGACCAACTGTGATACTGACAGTGTGTGGCTTAGCAAATGGACTTCGATGAAGTGTGGGTTTATGGATGACCCATAACCATGACAAATGAAGATCTGAGGATAGAGATATCTTGTAATGCTTGTGACCAACTGTGATACTAACAGTGTGCGGCCTAGCAGACTTTGATGACAAGGATTTTGTTCATTTGATCCACAACCGTGATGCTGACTGTTGATAAAATCGCAGGTGCCCACATAGCCTGGGGTGGGATGGCACATCTTCAAAGAACCCAAGCTAGATGCTGCTATGCTGAAACTGATGAATGTGAAGCAGGTGCCTACTAAAGCAGGGTGGGAGGTAATGTCTCCAAAGGGAACCTACTTTGAATGTTGTTCCATATTTAAAATGGACATAACTCGGTCAATATAACTCAGAATATTTATTATAACCTGTTTTTGGAAACATAATCACCATTCTGCATCTTCCAATGTGTTTGAAATCCTTATCTAGCCTCTCTGGAAACTTAGATTCGCGTTGCAACTGTTCTGCATCACAAAAGTTCTGAAAAATA
>APFE030773396.1:91214-143241 GCA_000404065.3 Pinus taeda
AATAATAAATAAATAATTGATTTTAAATCAGCGATATCTCCCTTATCTGAACTCCAGTTCGACAATTTTTTTTTGTTGAAATTGGGTGATTTTTCAAGAGGATCTCATATCTATAGTCATTTTTCTAAAATTCTACACAAAAACTGAAGAAAAAAAATGATATGAGAGTCGTCGTCCATGAATTATCGTCAAAAAAAAAATCTACAATATAGTTGATTTTAAATCAGCAATATCTCCCTCATCCAAACTTTAATTCGGATGTTTTTTCTTATTAATTTGGACAATTTTTTCGTAAGGAATCTAGATCTATTATTTATTTTTGTAAATTTTGCACCAAAATTTTCAGATCTGATCTGCAAACTCGTCACCGAAAAAAATTCCTGCAAAAAAATAAAAAATAAAAATAAAAAATCTTCTCACTTTGCCCAAGAAAGTGTTATGTGGAGGTTATAACACATGCCTAAAGTTTCTTGAATATTGCTGAAAATTTTAAAACTAACATATGCATCAAATCCTCATTCCCATGGAATCGTAACCTGAATTTGATACCACCGATCTGAATCTTGGGGAGTCCCCCAAGATCTAAAAAATTGAAATGGATCTTGGGGAGGAGGCCCCCAAGATCTGAAAAATTGAAATGCCAAAAGAAAAAGATGAGAACGCCCAATAAACAAAACCACAAAGAAACTTTTTTTATTAAAACAGATAATAACTATAAAGCCTACAATGTGGTGGACGATCTGTCCTTTTACAAAATGTGACTTGTTACTTATAACCTTTTTTTGTTACAATACCACAGGTAAATTCCATGGGTGGGTAAATACCATGGGTGAATGAATACCATGGGTGGATGTCACAATACCATGGGTGGATTCCACTTACAATACCATGGGTGGATAAATACCATGGGTGGATGAATATCATGGGTGGATGCCACTTACAATACCATGGGTAAATTCTATGGGTCAATGAATAACATGGGCGGATGAATACCATGGGTGGATGCCATTTTCCATTCGAATCAAAACTAGAGAAGCCAAGGTGAAAATTCCAAAGTCCGAAGTCCCTTTTGCCTTGAGCTATGAGGGTGTATTTATAACAAATGAGGTGACTCTCCACCTCCCATGTGACTCTTGACCTTCCCTCGTGACTCTTGAGCTCCTAGTATGAATTTTCAAATTCCTATGTGACCTTTGGAATTCTAATGACTTTAGAAATTTCTAGTGACTTTTCAAATTCCACGTGGAACCCTTGGTATTCCAAACATTTTATATTTTCTGATTTTTTTTAAAATACAATAATTACATTCCACAAATGATGTGGTGAGATACATTCACACATATGACTTTGTAATGACACTTGGACAAGCCATGAATTGCCATTGGTGATATGGAACTTCATTGTGATGTGTCCAGGCCAAGCCTTTCTCCTAGCTACCATTTTTATATCTTCTTCATGATGGATCTTTGCTTGTACTTGCTCTATAGCCTCCAAAGAGTTTAGATGAGTGACAGAACCTTCCAAGTTAGCATGAGTTTCCATGTATTTATTTTGTTCAAAGATTCCTTCAGTTTCTTCATGATGGTCCCTTTAGTGCTTCTTCTCTGCAACTGCTCTCTTTTTTTTAGAAGATTCTTTGGCGAAAATCACATAGAGATACTTTTGTCGATGTGTTTCGAACCAACCAATGTGGTTCATCGTCAGGACAAGTTGAATGAGCAGATCTCGCATTGCCCATTAAATAGATAGGGCAGAATATCCAATGACCCAATTTTCTAGACAAGGTAATGGCTAAAATGACAACAGCTAGATTTGACTGAGAAACGGCTAGTTTGACCTTTGATAAAGGGTATAAACTTTATTTATTTATAATTTAATTCGGTTATTAATATTCTTATTAAAATAAACGTAAATGGACCATTTTATAAATATATACTAGAATAAGTAAATCATAAAATAAATTAACTTCAAATTGTTAAATATGAGGTTATTATATATAAATATTAAAAATAGAGTAATCTATAAATAGTTAGTTAAATTTTATTTTTATTTTTTGTAAGCTCGGGCGGGACTCTCCGATTTACATGTCCATTATGTACCCCTCAAGAGGGGAAGGGTAGCCCAAGATTTGAACCCAAGACTTCCGGTTCGGTGAGACTTCATTTCCACGGCCCTTGCCGCTTGGGCTACCCCATGTGGACATAGTTAGTTAAATTTTAATTAAAATATATATTATAATAAATTAATTTAAAATGTTAGAATAAGTAAACCATAAAAATAAATTAATTAAAAATGTTAGATATCAAGTTCTTATATAAATATTAGTTAGTTAAAAAGTTAATTTAGAGCAAATTATATTTTAATTAAAAATAAGTTTAAATGACATTATTTAAAAATATATATTAAAATAAATTAATTATTATACCATAGTTAAAGAGTTTAAAAATATAAATATTAGAGAATTCAAGTTTAGAAACATATTACAATAATAATTAATAGTCTATTTAAGTAAAATAGTATATAATTCTAAATTAATTAATTATAACAGAATTAATTTTAAATTAAATTTATAAATTAATTATAAAATAATATAAATTAAATTAAGTTAAATTAATTGTCAAAGAGTTTTTAAATATATAAATATTAGAGAATTCAAGTGTTACAAAAATATTACCATATTAAAAATTAATTAATAGTTTATTTAAGGGAGAGTAAGAAAGGAAGAAAATGACTAGGAGGAGAGGGTTGGGACTCAGCAACTACTGATCTTCCAGCCATCCTCTCTATTGAGATTGTTTGGCCTTTTTTCAATCTCAAGGGCTTCCCTAAATTTCCGATGATGGAATTGCGACACTTTAGCAATCACACTAGCTTCCTCGATGCAAACATGATGATTGGTTTTCTCCACATGCTCTGCTAAAGTGGAAGACTTGGTTCTCAAATGCTTAAGGTTAGCTACGTGCTCACTAATCCTTTGATTAATGGAGCGACCAGTCTCACCAATATAGGGGGTCCCACATGAACAAGGAATAATATAAACCCCTTTCATGTCCTTGGGGTCAATAGGATCCTTCACAAATCTGAGGGACTTACAAATGGTGTTAAGAGGTCTAAAGGTTGCAGGGACATTATGCTTTTTAAGAATCCTTGCAATCCTATTCGTTGTCCTATTAGCACTCCAGGAAACTCTCCTAGGTTGCAGCTCGGAGGTGCCTGGTAACATATAATGTTCAATATTATTCTCTGAACTATTGGAATGAAAGATGGTTTGGATCAAGCCAGATAACCATTTCAACTCTGTTTTTACTCAAGGCATGCATGAACACCCTCAGCTTTACAAGGCTTTAGACCACTAATGCTCAATAGTTTGTAGTTTAGGTGAATATGGAGAATACTGACCACACCAGCAGATGCACAAGACCATGTGATGGTTGGCTGCAACCAGTAAAAAGGTCTGCAAATCTATTTCTTAAGGCACAGACAGGATGATAGCTCTCTGGCACTAAATAAATAGAATCCTGCATAACACATTCAATGATACATACTAGACTTCAACATAGAGGTGCGATGACAGCCCCTCAATGCTAAATATCAAGAGCACATGAACAAATGCATAACAGGCAAAGCCTAGAACAGAGTAGAAATGGAAATTAAACATATAATAGTAAAAGAAGCTTATATTGCTAGAATGAATATGAGAAGCTTGAGTAGCAAAGTCTTAATAGTCTCCAGAAGTTGAACCCTTGTTACATGTAATTTTCTACTTTTTATAGGCCCTTTACAATGCTCCCGAGCTCTCTAGAAGGCTCAGAGTCTTAAACTTGTCTGATCTGTCCCTTAACCGTTTGATTCCCTTAATAGGTAGGCATGGCTCGGAGATTTTCTTCTTCTGACAGAGGAATAACCATGTTCAGATATTTTGGGCAGCCTGTTGTGATGCCTAGGGGCTCTCTCGTGCCAAAGATGCCCCATCATGTTTGTTAGGATGACTGATGCACTGGACGGACTATTAATGCTCCATGATTTCGTTTGATTTGGGTTGCGGCATGTAGTGATCCTTTTCCTTCCTTTTCTGAGATCTGTTTGTTGGTCGTTGTCTTTCTGCCGAATCCTTCTTCTAGTGCGGGCTGCATCGTGTTGTGTTGTCGCCTTTCCACTTCCTTTTCCGGGCTCTGTTTTCCGGCCACTATCTTTCTGCCGAATCCTTCTTCTGGTGCGTAACATGACTACAAGACTCCTTTAAGGACGGCTTGCCGCCTGAACCTGCAATGGAGTGGCTATCGTACCTATGAAATCCCCGCACTGGTCCCTTTCAAATGATAGCCATGAATAATTTTCTGTTGTTGTGGTTGTTCGGGTCATAAACAGCGAAAGCGCTGCTATACTGCTAAATCTCGCCCTTTTCTGCCTCTTTCTGACTTCAAATGTCCTCAAGTATGGTTTAATTTTCCATCGGGTCTGCCCTTGGGTTGCTGTCGCACGTCGCACATGGTAACTGATTACTCCATCTTTGGGGTGTATGATACAGGACAAAGGCATAAGGACAGCATGGCGGACGCATGAGCAGGCCGGGCATTAGACATCAGTCATTGGATCAAGCGAACAGATGGCAGAGATCTCTTGGCAGGAGAAATAGGGCGAAAGTGGTAAGCGGACTTGATCGCACCACTTTTGGGAGGAGAGGGGTAAACGTACAATGGCTAGTGATCCCATTCAGGAGATGACGTGTGGCAAATGTGACAGGAGGAAAACCACTTTCCCCGTGAGTTAACGTGCGGGCGGTTTGCAGGATCGGGAGGAGCGAATGTTGTTGGATCGAATGAATGGATGGCAGGGATCGTTTCGCAGAATATATCGGGAGATATGAGATCGAGATGGACGAGGGTCGTTGGATCTTATCGGGATTGATCGGACGGTGGAGGAGCGATCGCAATATCGCATCAGCAGAAGTCAGGGGCATAGCCTTTATACATGGATGTGATTTGTCGATAGCGATGAGACCATGGACCCAATAAAGGAATTAGCCACACTTAAGACTTTGTCGCATCGGGGGAAGTCATGGGATAGGCTTATACACACATATGCGATTTTTCGATTGCGATGAGGAATTAAAGCACCAAGTCATATGGTTGGGTCTTATGGAAGGCTTACACTTCCCGCTTAAGGACTGGGGCTGAAAAGGGGCTTTGTTGGATTTCGGAGGGATTATTCAGGAAATGGAGAGCTTTAAGGAGGAAAAATAGAGATAGCGGGGCTATGGAGTATAAGGAAAATGAGGGAGAAGGAGGAAAAGACTGTTGCAATCTGCCCTTTTTTGCATAAACACATGGCCGAACTAATATTTGGTCCTCCAAATGCTGAAGTATGTAGCAGAGCTAACACTGGCTCCTTCTGGGGATGAGATCCTCCCGGTGAGGTCGCAAGAACTACAGACCAATGCCTTTCTCGTGAAAAAAAAATTAGAAAAATTTCCCAGTGTTCCATTGGGCATGGAGTCTACTTTGCTTACACTAAACTGAAAAAACAAAATATTTACAACTTTAAGGCCAAAAGACCTTAAACAACATAAATTTTCAAAAAACGCCCATTAACTGGGCCATCAAAAACTACCTCTCCTCCCATACTTTTCAGGATGAAGGTGTTGTTCCCTTGAATCTGAGAAATGATAACAGGCCCTATCCAAAAAGCATCAAACTTCCCATGATTGCCTTTCTTTTCCTTTAGTGCATCCCACTTCAAAACCAAGTCTCCAACCTGAAAATTATTTGCTTTCTTCGCTTTGTCAAAAGCTTCCTTGATCTTTTTCTGATGTGCTACAGCTTTTTCATCCAGCTGTTCTTTGATTTGGTGTAACTCAGCGAAATCAGTGATCCCTTTTTCCATGTCTTCTTCCTCATTATGTTCTTGTTGCAGTAACTTTGCCACAGGGAGAGTTAACTAAATTGGGAACACAGCCTCAGTGCCATACACCAACTTGAAAGGAGAATTCCCTATGGATTTCTTAGTGGTCACTCTGTCAGCCCATAGTGCATACTTGAGCTTAGAATGCCAATTCTTTTTGTTGTCCTCCAACAGCTTTTTCATTATCCTTATTAGGCTTTTGTTAGAGGATTCTGCTAGACCATTGCCTTGAGGGTAGTAGGAGGTGGAATGAACTAGCTTAATGCCCATTGAATTGCAAATTTCCACCAATTCTTTTTCCCTGAAGGTTGTTGCATTGTCTGTGACTAATTTATGTGGACAACCAAATCTGGTAAAGATATGCTCTGTCAAAAACTTCATGACCACATTATGATCAGACTTTCTGGCTGGGATTGCTTCAATCCACTTAGTGAAATAATCAGTGGCTACTAATATCCATCTGTGCTGGCCACTGGAATGTGGATTGATTTCTCCAATGAAATCCAAGCCCCACTACTGAAAAGTTCCTTTTGCATGTATTGGTTTTAAGGGCAGGGACTTCAACTGTTGTTTCCCTTCAAATATTTGGCACCTGTCACAAAATTTAACAAATGAAAAGACATTAGAAAATAAGGTGGGCCAATAGTACCCAGCTCTAAGGATCTTATGGACAGTGTTTTTCCAATAATGATGTCCTGCACACATGCTGGAATGAAACTGTTGCATAACCTCCATTGACTATTCTTTGTCCAGAAACCTCAAAAGCATTCCAGATGGATCCCTCCAGTAGAGTAGATTTTCATTAATGCAATATTTAGCTGCCCTAAGCTTGATGGTTCTGGCTTGAATTGTGCTTAAGCCTGGAGGGATTTATAGCCTCAGCAAGAATTTAACTATTGCAGAGTACCAATCACAAGAAGCTAGATTTTCTACCACCGACTGCTTTTCTCTGGTTCAGCTGCTTCCTCCTCTTCTGCTTGACCCTTTTTTACATCTGTGCTTATGATATTTATGTCCAATGTTCTGCAATTTTCTTTAGCTAACAGTCTGGCGAGGCCCTGACCTCTGACCAGCTTGGTGGGCTTCAGTTCTATATTAAACTCAATCAACTTTGCAATCCATTTAGCCCTTCTTCCATCAGCATCAAGCTGTGTTAAGACATCTTTTATTGCAGCAGAAGGCACATATGCAGTTATCTTGGAATGCAAAATATAAATTCTGAAAGCTTTCAAGGACTTGATAAGAGCATATGATTTTTTTTCAATAATATCATACCTCAGCTCAGCATCCCTTAAGGTTTTGCTGAAAAATGCCACCGGATGCTCTGAGCCTTCTTCATCTGCTTGCAATAAAACTGCTACAAGGGTGTCATTAGAGGCAAAAGAAAATATATGGAACTCCTTGCTATAATCTGGACTGATTAAAGTGGGAGCCTCCATAATAGCCTTTTTAATGGACTCAAATTATTTTCTTTTTACATCAGTCCATTTGATCTCTGACCCCTTCTTCAACATGGAGGTAATATGCTTCACATGTTCTACAAAATTTGGGATAAACCTCCTCACAAAATTAATCTTGCCCAGAAAGGACTGGATGTCCTTCTTTGATCTTGGGATAGACAAAGTCTATATTGCTCTTACTCTTTCTAGGTCAATTCGGACACCTGCAACAGAAACAATATGTCCCAACATCTTACCTTCTTCTGAAGCAAACTGTGATTTTTTAGGATTGACTGAAATCCAAAACTTTCTGCACTTCAGGAATACTTTCCTCAAATGGTGTAAGTGATCTTGATGGGTGTTAGAGTATACTATTATATCATCAAGGTAGATAACAACAAATTTATCCTTCTCTCCCACAAATGTTATATCCATAGCTCTCTGAAAGGTGGCTCCAGCATTCATCAGCCCAAAAGGCATCTTGGAATACATAAAGGTGCCCAAATGAGTGGTAAATGCAGTCTTCTTCTGATCATCTGGATGCACGGCAACCTGATTATACCCTAAAAATTCATCCAGGAAAGACATCACTTTGGCTCCTGAGACCTTCTGCAGCAAGTGCTCCATCTTGGGTAGAGGATAATTGTCTTTCTTGGAGAATTTATTTAAGTTTCTAAAATGAACACAAAGTTTGCTTTCTCCACTTTTCTTCCTCACCACTACTAGGTTGGCTACCCACTTGGAATATCTAAGAGGGGCTATGATTTTGGCAACCAGTAACTTTTTTATTTCTTTTTCAATCAGAGGGAGGAGCATAGGATTTATTGGTCTCAGATTCTGTTTAAAAGGTATGGTGCCTTTCTCTAAAGGGATTTTATGCTGGATATTTTTATCATATGTTTTCAAGTCACTATATTCCCAGGTGAAGACATCAGCAAATTGCTTCATTAATTTGCAGTATTCATAACTTTGGTCAGTAGATAGATGAGAAGACAGATTTATGTATCTAGGTTGACCTGGACTCCCTATATCATGCTCATAGACTGCAGATTGATCTTCTTTTTGGGCATCCTTATAAGGTACATCGTTTTGGTCAAACAGTCTTTCTAGAGGAATTAGACCCTTAGGAATATGATTTCTGGGAAGTTGTACAATGCTATCTTTGCCAATTTTGTTTCTAAGTTGGGATTGGGGGCTTCCTTCTCTTGGTCAATTTGCATTTCAGAAAATTCATCAATGACTTGCAAGAATCTGTTCACTTCATCATCATCATCAAAAACCTTCCAATGGTGGACATTATCAAGAGAGGATGGTCTATACTTCATTTGGACTTCATAAACTAGTCTGGGAGGCATGGGAGGGATAAACATGCTAGCAGACATAGCAAGGGAATCAGCAAGTTAATTTTTGGCTCTAGGGATATATGAAATACAGAAATTATCAAAATAATCTTTGAGTCTCCATACCTCATCTCTATATGCTTCCAGCCTTGGTTGCTTTGCTTGAAATGTTCTATTTACTTGTTGAATGATCAGATCAGCATGTCTAAATACCTTTATGCTTCTGATTCCTCTGTCTTTAGCTGCACTAAGGCCCAATATCAGAGCCTCATACTCTGCTATATTGTTAGTGATTTGAAAAGCTAGCTTAAAAGACAGATGTGTGCTTTCTTCTTCTAGAGATAGTAGCACCACCCCTGCTCCTACAGTCTCCCTAGAACATGCTCCATCAAAGAACATCTCCCAAATCTGACTTCCTTGCTCCACCTCGACCTGAACAATTGGTTTCTTGAGCTGCAACGAGGCCTTCTGAGATTCTTCAATTTGGAGGATACATGCTCCAAAATCAGTGTCCACTGCATAAATGGGATGATTAGAAGGATTCATCTCATCACTGATGATATATGCCAATTGTGCTTCTCTGTACAATCTCCTGCTTTCTCCTCCAAAAACTGGAACGGTGGCATAAGATAAGTCATTATGTAGCATCCCACCTAGTCTCTTAATCCATCCTCTAGACAGCAGCATGCCAAACTTAGGAGGGACATCTACTACCACAATGTCCATCACCATACTCTTCATGTGAAGCTGAGTTAGGGTAAAAGTCTCAGACATTTCACCTTTCTTGAATCAAAGGAGAATAGATCATGGTATGGTTTGGTGATATCAAGGCCTAGCTTTTCCAT
This sequence comes from Pinus taeda, assembly GCA_000404065.3. Taxonomy (NCBI): domain Eukaryota; kingdom Viridiplantae; phylum Streptophyta; class Pinopsida; order Pinales; family Pinaceae; genus Pinus; species Pinus taeda. The sequence goes on from APFE030773396.1 coordinate 100,740, forward strand.
GACAGCTTTTGGCATCAGATTATGGCTAGCCCCAGTGTCTAGTAGGCAAATGTGGAAGATTTTATCATGAATGGTCAAGGAAACATAAAAATATGGAGAATTATTATCATTAGGTTCAGTCACTGGGCTAAGCACAATTGCAAGCCTATCATCTTGCAAATTGACAGAGGCAGTGGCGGTTTGTGTGGTTTTCAGCTCAAGAGCTTCAAGGATAGGCTTTCTAAACACTTCACTCTTCATAAGTTCTATCAGAGGCACAGATATTTTTAACTTCTGAACTTCTGATTCAAAGTTGAAAGAGGGAGGTAACTTGTCAGAACCTTTTACCTCTTGAATTAGTGCTTTGAGGATGACTAGATCAGTTGTTGGTCTTCTTTGTTTGCTATTCTGTGACTCTGTTTGGATAGCAGCTCTTTGGGCAGGATTCTCCTTGATATTATTTGCATTTGACCTCATATTATATCTTTGCTACTCCTCAGTTTGTAGAACTGCCTCTCTGTCCCACTCCAAACTGTCTTGGTCCTGCAGCAACGATTGTTCATATGCAGCCAATGTCAAAAATGCAACACTGCTTTTATCTTCCATGCAATGAATTTCATCCTCATCTTCAAACTGCTCCTCCTCCATGACTACATTCTAGAAAGGAGCCTTAACCCTTTGATCTTCATTTGTTTCTTTACCTCTCTGAATGATTTGCAATTGTTCATTTGCTCTTCTGAATGGATTTGGATTTCTTGGAGCAAATGTGCCTAGGAGCCTTGTCTTCCCAGAGTTCTGCTCGACCTCTAGCTTAGATAATTTAGCAGCCAATGACTCGATCATCCTGGTCATTTTATCAAATTTGGGATCAGAAGATGAGGCAAAGGAAGAAGAAGCCTCACCTCTCTGCCTCCTCCTGTCAGCATGACTTCTGAGTTTTTCTGCAGCCATAATATTAGATTCTACTTCTAGGGTTGCATCCTGCATGTCAGCCAGAGTAGCGCATCTTCTTTCTCTCAACAGCAAATAGAAATTAGAGTCAAAGGCACTGGCATAAGAAAGTTTGGCAGAGGTGGGGGTAGGCTTTACCTCAGTTGGTATCTTACTATACATACGATTGAATCTTCTATTAAAATCAGGCAGTGATTCCCCATTTTCCCTCTTCAAGTTTCCAAACTTAGTATGGTAGTATAGCAAGTCTTTTTTATCTCCCCAATGTTTCAAAAATGCATCATCCGGGGCTTCAATATCAGCAATGGATCTAGGGGCTTGTTCTCTGAACCATTTTCTAGCCTCCCCATCTAGGCTCTGGACAAAGACTCTCATCCACACATCATCTTCACTAATATCTAGATTATCAACATAGCTATAAAATGACTCAAGGTGTTTTTCAGCAGTGACACCTTCCGTCCCAGTGAACTTAGGCATATACTTCTGATATTCTCCAGTGGGCATAGCATTCAAAGGAGCAGGCAGTATTAGAGGTCCATACCTAGTGGCTATGATTCTTTCCATTTTGGTGGGTGCTTGCTGACCTGCCATGACTGGGGTAGGTGGAAGGATACTGGTAGATTGAATAGTGGGGAACAATGAAATGGATGACAGAGACAAGGGAATATGATGGACTGTATGGGAGACTCTCTTTGGACTGAGATCCAAAGGGGAACTAAAAGATAAAGGAGCTTTATGAATCTCTGAAGGTGATTCTTCACTAGCAATACTAGACTCTACTTCTTCAAACTGTGTATTCTCAACTATAACCTTCTCTTGCAGAGATACATAAGATTTCTTAGGCTTACCTGATCGTGATGCTCCTTTCTGTGATGTTTTCTTCGACTTGACAATCTTCTCAGGGTCAGGTACTAGTTCAGCTGGTGATTTCTGAGGATTTCTTCGAGTATGCCTCACAAACTAAGCCAGGATTGTGATGTGGAGTCACCAAAGGTTAGTCTTCCTCCAGTGGAGTCGCCAGATAGATGATTACAACCAGAAATGTGCCTAGACTTTGTCTATCATCAAAATCTGGAATTGTGTCGTTCTCCCAGGGAAGCTGAGCTTCAATCTCCTCCCCCCAGTAACGGTGCAAATTATGTTAGCACTCCAGGAAACTCTCCTAGGTTGCAGCTCGGAGGTGCCTGGTAACATATAATCTTCAATATTGTTCTCTGAACTATTGGAATGAAAGATGGTTTGGATCAAGCCAGATAACCATTTCAACTCTGTTTTTACTCAGGACATGCATGAATACCCTCAGCTTTACAAGACTTTAGACCACTAATGCTTAATAGTTTGTAGATTAGGTGAATATGGAGAATACTGACCACACCAGTAGATGCACAAGACCATGTGATGGCCGGCTACAACCAGTAAAAAGGTCTACAAATATATTTCTTAAGGCACAGATAGGATGACAGCTCTCTGGCACTAAATAAATAGAAACCTGCATAACACATTCAATGATACATACTATACTTCAACACGGAGGTGGGATGACAGTCCCTCTAATGCTAAATATCAAGAGCACATGAACAAATGCATAACAGGCATAGCCTAGAATAGAGTAGAAATGGAAATTGAACATATAACAGTAAAAGAAGCTTATATTGCTAGAATGAAGATGAGAAGCTTGAGTAGCAAAGTCTCAATAGTCTCCAGAAGTTGAACCCTTGTTACATGTATTTTTCTACCTTTTATAGGCCCTTTACAATGCTCCTGAGCTCTCTAGAAGGCTCAGAGTCTTAAACTTGTCTGATCTATCCCTTAACCATTTGATTCCCTCAATAGGTAGGCATGGCTCGAAGGTTTTCTTCTTCTGACAGAGGATAACCATATTCAGATATTTTGGGCAGCCTACTGTGATGCCTGGGCTCTCTCATGCCAAAGATTCCCCATCATGTTTGTTACGATGACTGCTACACTGGCAGGACTGTTAATGCTCCATGATTTCGTTTGATTTGGGTTGTGATCTGCAGTGGTCCTTCTCCTTCCTTTTCTGAGCTCTGTTTGTCGTCCACTATCTTTCTGCCAAATCCTTCTTCTAGTGTGGGCTCCATCATGTTGTGTTGTCACCTTTCCACTTCCTTTTCCAAGCTTTGTTTGTCGGCCATTGTCTTTCTACCGAATCCTTCTTCTGCTGCGTAACATGACTGCAAGACTCCTCTAAGGACAGCTTGCCGCCTGAACCTACAATAGAGTGGCTATCGTGCCTATGAAATCCCTACACCGGTCCCTTTCAGATGATAGCCATGAATGTTTTTCTATTGTTTTGGCTGTTCGGGTCATAAACAGCGAAAACTCTGCTATACTGCTAAATCCCACCCTTTTCTGCCTCTTTCTGACTTCAAAAGTCCTCAAGTATGGTTTAATTTTCCATTGGGTCCGCCCTTGGGTCGCTGTCGCACATCGCACTTGGTAACTGATTACTCCGTCCTTCAAGTGTATGATACAGGTCAAAGGCATAAGGATAGCATGGTGGACGCATGATTAGGTCGGGGATTAGACATTAGCAGTTGGATCAAGTGAATAGACGGAAAAGATCTCTTGGTAGGAGAAATCGAGCAGAAGTGGTAAGCGGACATGATCGCACCGCTTTTGGGAGGAGAGCGGTAAACGTACAATGGTTGGTGATCCCGTTCGGGCGATGACACGTGGTGGATGTGACAGGAAGAAAACCGCTTTCCCCGCGAGTTAACGCACGGGCAGTTTGCGAGATCGGGAGGAGCGAATGCCTTTGGATCGAATGAATGGACAGCGAGGATCGTTTTGCGGAAGATATTGGGAGATATGAGATCGGGATCGGACAGTGGAGGAGCGATCGCAATATCGCATCGACGGAAGTCAAAGGCGTAGCCTTTATACATGGATGCAATTTGTCGATAGCGATGAGACTGTAGACTTGATAAAGGAATTAGCCACGCTTAATACTTTGTCGCATCGGTGGAAGTCATGGGATAGGCTTATACACACATATGCGATTTGCCGATTGCAATGAGGAATTAAAGCGCCAAGTCATATGGTTGGGTCTTATGGAAGGCTTGCGCTTCGTGCTTAAGGGCTGGGGCTGAAAAGGGGCTTTGTTGGATTTCGGATGGATTATTCGGGGAATGGAGAGGTTTAAGGAGGAAAAACATAGATAGCGAGGCTATGGAGTATAAGGAAAATGAGGGAGAAGGAGGAAAAGACTACTGCAATCTGCCCTTTTTTGTATAAACACATGGCTGAGCTGATATTTGGTCCTCCAAATGCTGAAGTATGTAGCAGAGCTAACAGGTCCCTTGAACAAACGGAAGATGGACACCAGGAATCTGTTCCTTAGGTCCTCTTCTGGTTGAAAAATTTTTAGCTGCTTTGAGGAAAGCCTTTTTTCCCATGAGCCTACTATAACTGTTCTCAACAAAGACATTAAGGAGATGGGATTTCTCCTCCTCGAAGCTATTTTCATCATAGATCCTTAAGGCATGAGTCGTAAGGGTATTGAGAACCCCAAACTTCTGGGCCGGGAAATGGTGGGAACTAGAATGAAGATATTGCTCCGTATGAGTTTTCTTGCGAAACACTCGGTGGGAGAGGGAAGCATCCTTATTCTTAGAGATAAGAATATCGAGGAAAGGGAGGTAACCATCGACTTCTTGTTCCTTAGTGAACTTAGTGGCCGAGGATTGATTATTGAGATGATCGAAGAAGAGATCTAACTCCTCTTGGCCATGAGACCAGATGACATTAGTGTCATCTACATATCTTTTCCAAAGCTTGGGTAGGAGACGGGCTGAGTTTAGAGCCTTGTATTGAAAATCTTACATAAAAATATTTGCAACAACAAGGGATAGGGGTGAGCCCATGGCAACCCCATAGGTTTGCTCAAAGAACTCACCTTCAAAACTGAAAAAGGTCGAAGTGAGGCAGATCTCAACCAACCGAGCGGTATCAGGATCTGTTAGACAGTTGATCACTTCCATGGCCTCATTTATAAGGATGAAAGTGTAGAGGGGAACAACATCAAAACTAACAAGAATGTCTCCAAAGTCCAGCTTGATGTCCTTGAGCTCCTCAATAAAGGAAGCTGAGTCTTTAAGGAAGGACCCTATACGACCAACTAAGGGTTTAAGCTTCAAGGCAAGGAATTTTGCAAGAAGATAGGTAGGACTCCAATGGTGTTGACAATGGGCCTAAGGGGATCTCCTTCTTTATGAATTTTAGGGAGCCCATAGATTCTAGGCGTGATAGGATTGCTCTAAATGAGTTTATGGTGCAGGGGACTCACTGAGTTACTAGATTTAATGGCAAGGACCACAAGCCTGGAGATCTTATTTAACGGGTTTTTGGGAAGCTTCTTATAACTTCTACTATTATGAAGATGATCTAACATTTTATTGTGGTAGTCTTCCTTGTTAAGAATGACAGCAGCCCCACCTTTGTCAGCTTTTAGAACAACAATATCTTTGTTCTGATTTAAGGATTTTAAGGCTTCAAATTCATCCCTGCTAAGGTTGCTCTTAGGAGGCTTAGCCTTCCTTAGGATGACAGCACAATCCTGCCTAATAGTGTTCTTAATACTATCAGGTAAACCCTGAATCCCAAATTCTATGTCACAAATAATGTCATCCACAGGGATCTTCTTAGGGGCCAAGGCAAAGTTTAGACCTTTGCCTAAAACTTTAAAAACAGAAGGGGGAAAGGAGAAACCAGATAAATTGATAACTTTATTAGAGGAAGGGGGAGGATTAATATCATTTATATGATTCTTCGTAGATTTAGAGTTATAGTTTATATGTAAGTCAAGCATTGTTGACTTATTATTATTGTTAATTATCCTCCTATTCCTAGAACGATAATTATTTACTCCCTCATTATTATTTACAATGTTAATACTATTATTATCAAAATTACTATTTTTAATAGTGTTATTATTTTTGTTATTACCAAAGAAATTAATCTTACTATTATTATTAATATTATTAATACTATTAATAACATCATCAACATCATTATTATTATTATTATTATTATAGCAAATATTATTATTATTATTATTATTATCATCATCATCACCATAACCTCTCCTTGCAAACTGCTCTCTTGTAGCCTCTCCTTGGCTTCCTCCTTGAGCATCATCCAATCATGTCAAAATAATAGTACCTACAAATGAAATTCACTCATGACAAGATAACATTAGTCCTAACATCTCCTAGTCTATCTTGTTCCTTATGCAACATGTTGATAAGCTTGGGATGGTGTGTAGGATAGAGAAGGAGGCTTAGGTATTGCACAATGTGCATGCCTAGGAGGTAGTGATGAAGGTCTAACCATTGTGACTACGCAGTGCATAGTGGCTAAGAGATTAGAATTCAGAACTGCGTAGTTGAGGGAGACAATGATGCGGTGAGGTAGGCTTACTCACTTTGATTACGCAATGTGTGGTTCAAGAAATAATGAGCCAAATGATTAATCAAGTGGTTTCGAAAGTTAGAACCTCATAAGAAGATTTAAACACTTAGAAAATCATCAATTGATCATCATAAGCGACTAAGATCAATCAAGGAACAATAGAGCATAGGATCACAAGGAAGCTCCAAAATTCAAGTGGAGTCAAAATTTTGGACGGTGTTTGTCGCAACAAGAACACCTTCATTGGCTAAATTTAATGTGTTTACATTTCAAAAACTTTATCAACCCTATGAATGACTTTTTAGATCATTAATGTAATTTAATGTGTTTAACTTTAAAAAACATTCAATGTATTTACCTTTTGAAAACTTTGTGTAACCTTCAAATTGGTTGATGAATTTTTCATCCATCGATAAAATTTAATGTGTCTACATTTTGGAAACATTATCCAACTTGCTAATTACCACATCCTTAAAAATTTATTTGTTTACCTTTTGAAAAATGTATCCAACTTGCCATGACTTTATCAGTCATCAGTGAAATTTAACATATTTACCTCTTGAAAATTTTATCCAACCTATTGACGACTTTTTTGGCCATGTGTGAAATTGATTTGTTTATATTTTGAAAACTTTACCCATCCTATTGGTTCACCTATGATCAATAAAAATCAAGGAATTTACTATTGAAAAATTTGGACATTATATTGAATTGTCATAGTGAAGGTTTTTGCATCAAACCTATGGTGATTTTTTTATAATGAAGGCTTCTGCATCAAATCTAAGAGAATTTCCAGTAAACACTAGTAATGATTGTCTCTATTGGGGAAATCAATAAAATATATGAAGAGCACTCTCTTCATCATTATTTGGGTAAAATCCTTGCCCAATATTTCCTTCTTCGTCTCTGCATAAATCTATAAATGTAAGTAATTAAGTCGATAGGCATGTTTATTTTAGAATAGGACTTCCAAAATTTTAATTTAATTATCAATTTATTAGATGGAAGGGATTTAGTTTCTAGTTTAGAATGGGGCTTCCATCATTTTAATTTAATTATCAAATTGAATTGATAATTAAATTGATTAATTAAAAAAATGCCCTATGAATTAGTGTCATATAATATGATTTATGGTTTTTTGGGCATGTGGTATTAACCATGGTATTGTAACAAAGCCTCTTTTTAGTAAGGTGGGAGTGAATATCTATGGTTAAAAATAGTGTTACATGGTTTTTTAAATGTATGTGTTTAACTCATATATTAATTCTAAAGGTTTTAACCATGTACAAAAATTACTTGCAAACGAATTATTAAAACGGAAAAATATACAATGGCAAGAACATAAAATAAATACACAAATATTTTCCCCTGGATCCCAAAACCGGGAATACCAGTTTTATTTTTCATTATATTCCTTTCAATGTTACAATACATATATATACATATCAAATCATTCATAAAACCTAATCCAGTAACCCTGGATTAGAACATAACCATAGTTCCCTTGACCAAATCTACAAATACCATGGGAAAAAACCATGCGCAAAACCATGGGTAGGTCTACCCACCACCTTTGGGTCTTCCCCCCATTATTGGGTCTGCTCAACCATTATTTGTCTGCATAAAATAGAAAAATTTCTAGGGCGTTGCCTAAACCCCATGACGCATGGAAAGAATATAACACACACCCAAAAAATTCTTCTTATACTTAATAATATTAATAATTTAAGATAAAGTTATAATTTAGTTAAAATCATAATCATATCATCCGTAGATCATGAATGGAGCAGACCGAGAAAATCATAGTCGCCACCCACATTACAGATGTTGAATCAAGCATTTTGGCTTCTCGATAGCCACCTCGAGCCTCAACTCTTGCCCTTATCTCAAGCCCCAAATTCATTTTCACTTCTGAAGTTTTTTCCATCTTTGTGAAACCTTTGGATGGAACCCATCTTTGTCTCTTGGTGAAAAATGGCTCCTTGATTGTAGACATCAAGCTTAAAATTTCCAAAGTAACAAATTTACCCTTTTTTGAGTTTGATCTCGTGCATGGTCGTCGATGATTGTAGATTGCCTTTCTATCCATTCTCTAGCAATAGGAAAAGATGTTACAGTCCTAGTTTCCTTGGGTCTATTGGGGGGTTCACGAGGCCAAACACCTTTTCAAATGCAAACCTTCTATGCTTCAGGCCAAGCCAATGTTCCAACTCCAGGGTCTGAGTGCCTAGTGCAAAAGAAATCCTTTAGTGAAGCAGCAAATGGGGGTGACTCCAACTATGCTACTAAAGCCCTCTCAGGCCCAACCTTCATCATTGAACATTTAGAGGAGATCTCATCTATTAAGGGAACTAAAAATATCCCTACTGTGCAAGCCTTTCTTTATGCAAAAAACACAATTATCTACATGTTTAATGTGTCGAAATTCCTTGTATATTCAAATATGTAAATTTCTAAAACAAAAGACTTTAATCTACTCTACTCATTAGCGGAAACAAGTAATTGATCTAAAACAAGTAATTGATCTAGAAATCACAAAGCATACAAGAGAAAGAATTCAATCAACACATTACACAATTATTTCCTGGGGAAATCCACAGCTAAAAACTCATGCTCTCTGTATGTTGCATTAGTCGAGAAATATGAGAAGATTACAATGCTTTTCTCAATCCTGAGCAATCTTTGCACTATCTCTATCTGTCTCACTACTTCCTAGACAAGCCTTAGCCAATACTTAACCAATTTTTTTCTTGCACAAGTCCTTGTTTCCTTGTGTTGTTTCCTTTGGAATTAGCCCCTATTAATTAGGGAAATTCCTCAATTGGAATTGTACAATCCATCATACGCCTCCCTCTGACTACATGAACTACCTGTACAATTTGGATGATTATACAACTGATAGTACACTTCCTTGAACTCCAACCTCAACTAGGTAACTCTCAGATCACATATGCATGAGTTATTTATGGTTGAATTATCAATCAATTGGTTGAACACATGAATCAACACCCCATTGTTAGAGCTCCTACTAGTCCCTCTAACAGTTGGAACTAGTTTAACTGACTTTAACTCAGTTAAACTAAATTAATTAATTACAACTCAAAGTAAACTCAACTAGGGTTCCTATAAAGTAGGATACACTCTACATGACTCAAGTTAGACCCTCAAATCGAATTAAATGAACCAACAAAGTCAAATTAACTTAGTTAACTCATACAAGTTGTCTTGTGATGTAGAATTACAATTTTTCTCCTAATTTAATTCAAGGGAAAATTAAATCATGATTTTCTTGTTGCATTTTAAACAGTCCCTCTCAACAAGAAATGGATTCACATCTACCCCGATCCAACACCTTTGGAATGTATTTCATGAAACACCTCTCACTGTTGTCATTGTTACTGCAACATATACATTTGAGAATAAAAAATAAACAAAAATAATCATTGAATCATTGTACAACTGTCTATTAGGAAAATTGTGTTGTTGCTGACTCTGCTATATAGCCTCCTTCTCTTATGTCAACTCTGCTCTACACTCCTTAGTATCTTACTGATATTGATCATCTTACTACTGAATATTGTGGGCCCCCATAGCAAGGTAATGATCCATGAGACAAAAAGCACCTCAATGGACCCTCCCTAAATTTTTGCAACTCCTGGGACTATTTCTTCACATCGCCCCACCTCACACTTGGAGGTATGGTTCCATGTGCTCCCTTTGCCCACTTGCCTCAAAATTTTCCCCTGCTAGAGGTCTATACTCTAGTGGATGGTTCCACTTTGTCTCTTCTTTTCTTCTCCAATTATGGCTACTCCACAACTTGTTGAGGTTGTTTCTGAGGCTTGATTTTGAGAGGTAAATTATGCTCCCTCTCAACCACCAATTCTCTAACGTTTACCTTGCTCCTCAATGATTTGCATGCATATTTGACCTCAAGTGCATACAGATTCTTTACTTGCACATCAATCTACTTCACTTGTCTCATGGCGATGTGTATAAGGAAAACCTTTCCTTTGCTAAATATCACATCGTATCCATGGTCTTCCAATACTGCAATGGAAACAATATTCTTCCTCAAACCTAGAACAAACATTTCATCCTTGAGTCTGAGAGAGGAACCAGAATCCCCCTGAAAAGTAATTGTACCAATGTTAGTCACACTATACCTCCCATCATCTCCAAACTCAATGTTTTGCTTGAGATCTTTCTCCTCTAAGTCACTTAAGAGATATATATTCCCTGTCATATGGAACAAGGCACTTATGTTGAGATACCTCATGCTTCCCATTATTGTTCTTTCCATGCATGCAATGAGAGTAAAATCAAGATTGAATTGTGAATTTATAGCTTCACCTGTTGCAGCAACTGTAGGCTCCTTCTTGCTTGCCTTCTTCTGTGGAAATTTCATGGCATAGTGCCTGAATTCATGACAGTGAAAGCACTTCATGTTGGACAAGTCTTTCTTCTTGCCCTCCTCACCTTGGGACTTCCTTCTCTTGGATTTATTTCCTTTGCTAACTAATGCAAGGTCCTTTTCCACTTCTTTGGATGAGGTCCATCTCAATTTCCCCGCCTTATTTCTTTCTTCACTAGATCAGATCATAGCCACTCCCAACCTGGTAGTTTATCTCTACCATTAATGGAATATTGATGACTATGCCATCTCTTTGGAAGACCCAACAAAGCTAGAGCTACCAAATATTCTTCTGAAATAGTAATCCTAACCCTGCCAAGTTCATCACAACATTGTGTAAACTTGCTCAAGTACATTATTGTGACATTATTTTGCATCTTGATGCTTCGCAGCTTGTCCTTCAGCGCCAGCTTCTTGTGGTCACTATTGTTCTCAAACAAGTTGGTTAGTGTTTTCCACATCACGAGTGGATTTTCCTTCCCATGGATATTCAAGACAATATGATCTCAAACTCCCTCCAATATGATCCTCCTCACTTTAGCTACATCCTTCTTCAATTGAGTGAGATCCTGGGCATCAGATGCTGGGGGTTTTAGTAAATCTTTCTTGATGTAATCTAGCAGACCATGGTCATCTAATATTGCCTCCATGCAGATATTCCATGCCATAAAATTTGTGGTTCATTCCAGTTCATACTCAACCCTGAGTTTGATGGAATTCATCTCTTTAGTCTTGGAGAAAGCCTGCAACACTGATCTCAAAATTCTAACTTCTTGCACAAAGTTCGATGTAATTTTCTAAAAAAAAGACATGAATATACTCTACTCATCAGCGAAAACAATTAATCGATTGAGAATTCATGAAGCATGCAAGAGAAAGAATTCAATCAACACATTACACAATGATTTCCTAGGGAAAGCCACAGTGAAAAACCCCCGCAATCTGTCTATTGTATTAGTCAGAAAATATGAGAAGATTACAATGCTTTGTTGTTATGTGGAAAAATCCCTCTTGCAAATAAGAGCAATCTCCCTAGACTTTAAATAACCCTAGTAACAAACACACAATAACTGCTACATTTCTCTAAGTTCTGATTGTTTGAAAGCAAATAGAATGAAGGAGACCTCTTACCAGTTTTGTGAACTAATTGATGAATTCCATCAAAGCTTTTGATCACTCACTCTTTGAGCTCTAAATGTCCTCTCTTCACTCCTAACAAATTCTTTGTATTTTCCTAAAAGAGATCTACAAAGACAGAGAAAAACAAGATATCAAAGCATACAACATATCATCAAAGAGATAAATGAACTAATTAACCAATTATACATGTGAACTGATCAATTATACAACCAAAACTCATGTAGGTGATCAAGGAATCCTACAAATTAAAGCAATGAAGATTTAATTGAGAAAGAACAATTGTTTATATTCATAAAACTGGAGAAAATCCTTACAACCATGTAGCCTTGATGAAACAAACCCCTTTTGCAATCTCCAACCCTCTCCCTTGCCAGAAAATCCTTCCAACCTAATCTCAACAGCATAAACCTACTTCCAATAGTCCTCTCCTAATTCTCAGACCTGTATTGGCTTTATAGGCCAGGAATGGGAAGTTATGGATCCATTCTCCAAGGGATGAGATCCACTATTAGCAGGATAGAGGTTCCATAAAGGAGGGTAGTTACTCCATGATGGGAGGGATCAACACTGAATAGGCACTCATTTGAAGCTTGTTGGTTGGGATAGATGCTACCCACAATGCTTCTATACTTTACTTTTTATTTTTACATACTTCAAGTCCTGTTCACAGGTCATAGTGGAAGATAGTGTGTACTTTTGCACAAATAATAAGTGTCTTCCCTACGTATACGCAGGAATCAACTAGTACATTGCGAATACAGCCAAAATCATGGTTTTGTACCATAGGATCTAGAAATTCCACTTTCTATAGAATGATTTAAATTCTAACTTTGCAGGGGAATGTTATTGGGACACATTTGTGGATAGCGAAAGATCCAAACTGATGGTCATTTCCCTAGTGTGACAAAATTATGTGTAACAAATTGCCCCCCTAAAGCACAAATTCAAAAGAAATATTTTGATGACTGAAGTGATTTATCATGTGAAGGTTTAAGGGTTAGAGATTGTAGTCGGAGACCTGAAACAATCAGAAAAATGTTACAATGCAACGTATAATTTCATCACTGAGGTAGGCATTTCCATATTCATAACATAAGTGTCTCAAAGCAAAATACAGAAATACATCTGAAGATACATGTCAAAAGATGACATAGTATGGATGCAACCATTAATGGATCTATGTGTACAATAATGAATATTTAATAACTCCACACAGTCTGGATGGATGAAACTAGATCCAAGGTCTTGATCTCCATCTCTCGATCTATAGTACAAATCTAACCATGCCAGTGAATGTCTCAAAGTCGAACATGGTAGAAACCACTTGATTACCAATCAATGATGTGAACTGTTAACAAGCATGAGAGAAACCACCAATAATGACAATGGCTCTCAAGGTACTTTCAGTACAATCTATGAAGTGTGAATAGATGATTTGAAGTTGAACACTCATAGAATTATTCAATCAAAGGCCAATGATGAAAACTTGTCGTCGAAGGCGAGAAACCTGCCATTAAGGTGTTCAGGCTTGAAGGTATTGAATTTTTCTATATCAACTCCCTCGACAATGAGTTGAAATTGATACGAAGCGATCCGTCGCAAGAGAGCCTACGACATGAAACTCATGTCAATTTTTGAAGAATATCAGTTTAGAGTAATTCAAGACCGACTCAGGGATGGTCGATGCAACTGAAGGAAAATACTGGCAAAGTAATTTTACTAAGGTTGAAATTCTCTTGAACATATCAAAGACACGACATGATGACTTGGCAACATCTTACTCAAAAAATAAAACCCAACCTAACTGAAGACTTTTAATGAGGCATGGTCAGCTAAGTAACAAATGGATTTCCCAACCTGAACACGAAAGTGATGGAGTATCATGTTCAAGAGTGACATACTACCTTTTACAAATGAAAAACAACTATTCTTTCTCACTTTTCCCCCACCATTACTGACAAGTACCTCTTAGTTTTTTACAAGCTTGAGGAGGATAACGTTTGCTTGTCCTATAAGCTCATCCTTAGGACGAGTCCTCCAAATTATTTTTAACGAACCCTAAGAAGGATTGGTTCGGTCTAATCATTCTTAATGAGTCGTATACTATTTAATTTTTACGAGTCTAGTAAAGGGGTAACTTGATGTTGTTTTCATATTTAAAGAGTTTGAAAAGACATGAACCAAAAACTTGTTTAGTTCTTTCAACGTAAATTTTAATGAGCTCGGAGAAAGTAAAGCTCGATGTTTTTTAGCTTTAGGGAGTCAGGAGGAAAACATAAGTAAACTCCATAATGTTATTTTTCATAAATTTAGTCCCTCAAGCCCGAAAAAGGATAAAATAATTCAGGAGATAAATCTATTGACCATGATTCGCCAACGTATACCATTTTCATAAATAGTCTGGTTCAGTCCATAAAAGGGGTAAACTTACATCGAAAGGATGGTTGTTCATTTACTTTTACGAGTTCGAACAATCAAGGACTCAACGATCTTTTCATTTTTAAGGAGTCTAAAAAGGGCATAAAGAGAACTCCATGGTTTTTCTTTTTCACAAGTTTTAATGAGTTCGAAAAAGTGATAAAATGTACTCAGTACCAAACTAATATGTTTCCGTAATTATCCTGTAACCTACACACTTAGACTCGAAATAATTATCTCTGCTTGAAAATAAAAATGAAAACATTTATAAAATCTGACCTAAAAAAGTTAATAGGAATGAAATAATATTTAGTTAGCCCTAAAAACTTATAAAAAGTCCAAAAAAAAAAAAAAAAATCACCATTTGCATTCTTACCCTTTTGAGAGAGATAGAAGTCATTTTTTACCAGAAACTTCCGTAGCTGATTCTGGGCAAACCGTTGGACGAAATCACGAGCCGCTTTCTCCAAGTAAATGGTTTATCCAAGCTCTTCATTTTCATGTCAATTTTTTAGCTTTTCACTGTGGATTTTTTTTTGGGGGAGGGTTTTTTAAATGTTTTTCACCCTTGATGTGCGTAGGTACCCTTTATCGGACCTATGCACACCGACATTAATTTTAACACTATGTGCACAATTTCAAGGAAATAAATTTCGCACATGCGCACTATCTATTAAATTTAGTTGCGCACAGTGCTGAGGGTAAGAAAAAATAAATGAAAATGCCCCAAATCATTTGTTGAAACTCTCCATATTTGATTGTAATGATATCTAATGTTTAATTGCAGGATTTTGAACCATAAACATGGAATGGAGAGAGTGTGAGCATGAAGAATAAGATATACTTGCTCTCAATGACCCAGTAACCATATAAACCCTGACAAATTATGGATTATACAAATTTTTCACCATTCCAGGCATGAGGGCCCAATTAGACTTGCTTGAATGGATGGTGGGCAAGTGGAAAGTTCAGGAAGAATATTTGATAGTCGGAGACCACAGACATGTCATCAATGTTGATGACATTTACTTCCTGAGTGGACTTCCACATCATGGCGAGGAAATCAACTTGTATGGACATAAGCATGGTAGCGAGACCAATGCTACCTATTTGATACAATATTTTACTGATGAGGTTGCTCTCAAAGATGGTAGCATTGATATAAGTACCATATCTCAAATTCCTTTGAAATCTATCAGGTTTACTGTTGCACGGTTGTGTGGTAATGCAGATTTACATTTGCTCGTTAAGGCTCAGATGTAGACTGATGTGGATTGTTTTCATGGTACAATATTTAACTGAAGTGAGTCTATAGTTGCCAACTTGAAGGGGAAACAAACCAGGGTCAAAACGAGCAAACTCGAAACCTTTGGGTATGGTCCCTTCGTTATTTCGTTTGCTTTGGAGTGGATTCCTCTTCTCGCTCCACACGTATCGGTAGGGAGAGGAGGACCTTGTGACCCTTGCATGCTAAAATGGGGTGCACTTATGACATGCCATGGAGGTGGTTAAGGAACAATAATTAGATTTCCTCTTGACTTCTCCGAGTGGTTGGAAAGCCAGATCATCATGATTGATGACTTTCTATATGTAGGGATGGACTACATAGGAGATTCGGACATGCCATTGCCTCCTGGGATGTTGTGGGGTGCTATAGATAAAACTTCACATTTTGGTTGATTTTAATATTTTCATTCTTTTCTATTTTTGGCATCCAAATAATTATCCAAAATGATCATGCAGATGTGGCCACAAAGAGGCCAACTAGATTACGTAGATATGATCGGCATGGTGAGAAGCCAGTTTCTCCCATATTACAAAACTTAGATGCGGCAGAGAAACTGATAAAGATAGAGAACAAACCTTGCGAGGTTCACTCTAGACATTCCAGATGCCACTATAGATGATTTTCCTCTCTTCTAGTAGAGGCATACTGCAAGAGTTCCCGGTCCTATTAGCAGTTTTCTACAACGAGTAGCATGTGCCATTGTATGCTACCATGATCACCATCATGCCTAGTGACTAGTCTGAGGGCACATTTTTTTATTTTTTATGATGTATTGACATGTTTGGAAAATAAAGGCCACGGGGCCTCATGTCAATGGATGACATTTTTTGTAAAATCCACACCTGTTTACAAAACTTTTATCTAATGAAAAATCTACTACTTCTATTTTTGACTATCTCATACAATATGTAAATAAATATTGCATTGATCTTTTACTTTTTACAAATGTTTTTCAAGTGCCAAGTTAACACATAATTAGCCAATTCATTTGTTAATTTGTTTAAATTTCTCAAAATATGTTGATACTCAATATAATCAAATTCTCATTCTAAGAGACGAACCCGCAAAAATATCCTTAACATAGAAGCACTTCTAACTGAATAAACACCATTAAAATGTAATACCACGAGTTGTGAATCTAACCTAACGATCAATCAACATATGCCAAATGTAATGGCATCAGATAATAGCTCAAACATTGTGCTATATTGTGTAATATTATTCATTGCTTGACTGAGGCATATCCCATGAATAGAAACTAACTCATCTGTGGGCGAATACATGACCCAGGCTACGGAAGACAAATTTCGAGTACTACGACTAGCGCCATCAACGAAGCCAATGTAAGTCTGAGGGAATGTCGACATCTGAAAATCAGATGTAACACAAGATAAGCAGGAGAAGTAGCGAAAAATTGCAAAACTGCTAAAAAATTTCATATGTAATTTATGGTATAGTAATATACAAATGTTTCACCAAACAATATAAGCATAATATTTCTTTAGGTAAAGACCATTTCTGGGGTTTCCAAAAGTAATTTCGCCATAATCCACTAGTTCATAGGCCCCTTTTACCAGTGCATGTTTTACAATATAAGGGCCATGCCACATAGGCTCGAATTTAACAGCGCCTAACTTATCATGCTCTTGATCATAGACAAAGACTAAATCACCTCTACATACGAATGAGGTTTGACATTCTAATCATATTGTGCTTTAATTCGTTTCTTTTGGGCCTTGTTAGCTAATGCAGCATCACGGCGAGTCTCATCGAGACATGCTAAGTACAGAAAGTGTTCCTCTTCAGCAGAAGTAGCTGGTAATAATTCAATTGCTAGTTTCAAAGATGGTATCTCGCATTCAATCAATAGAACTTCTTCCATGTCGTAGACAAGATGGAAAGGAGTAAAACCAGTTGAAGTTTTCATTGTAGGGAAGTATGCCCACAAGGTTGGATGTAGCATTAGATGCCATTCTCGTTTATGAGTCCTAATAATAAGTTTAATCATGGTGGTTAAAACCTTGTTAATGGCTTCCACTTGGCTATTTTCCTATGGGTAATATGGGGTAGAGTTGTCATGACACAAGCCTACCTTGGTGGTAAGATAGGTGATCATATGGTTTCAAAAATGGCTACCATGATCCGTGACGATAGTTTGTGGCACTCCAAACCAAGAAATTACATGACTGGAAGCAAAAATGGATGTTGTTTCACCGTCATCCTTGTATGTAGGCATCACCTCGGCCCATTTTGTAAAATAATCTGCCGCAAGGATAATATACCCGTGCCCCCCAACCGAGTGAGGGTTACATGTAAGAAAGCCAATGCCCCATTCAGAAAAAGGACCAACAAAAATGATTCGGTGAAGAGGAGTTAAATGTGCACACATTTTTCAATCATAAATTTGACAATTATGATGTTTATGGACCATAGTTATACAGTCTTTAAACATAGAATACCATAAATACACCATGCGTGGGATCTTTTGAGAAGTGGAAAACCCTGACATATCACCGCCACAAGCTCCAGAATGGCATTCATTTAATTCCTTTTGGCTTCTCTGTGAGTTAAACACTGTCAGAAAATAGAATCGACACCATGACGATAAAGCATGTCTCTAACAATATTGTATTGCTAGGATTAACACTGGATTTGGCAACGAGCAGTTCGACTCAGTTTTGGTCCGAATGTCTGGGTCTAGAGATAAATGATGATATCTTCATACCAAGGATCTAAAGTACTCATTAGAAAGAGAGATTCATCTGGAAGAGAATCTTATGCCACGTCTTCAGTTTCAGTATTGGGAAAGTCACACAATAACTCAACAAATACTAATGATTTCTTAGATTAGGATTTAATGAAATCCAAATTGAATTCTTGTAGGATGACTATCCACTTGGAATACTTCCCCCCAATCAATTTTTTAGTAAGAATGTGCATGGGGTTGCAATAAAAAATTATAGTAGTTTTGCGCAATAAAATGTAGTGACGGAAACGTTGGACAACTTGAACAGTTACCAAGGCTAACTTCTCCACGTGAATATTTTGCTTCAGTTTTGGTTAAATTGTGACTTAAGTAATATATCATATTCTCTTTGTTCGATTGATCTTCTTAAACTAATACCATACCAATGGTGGCATCAGATGCTCCTAAGCATAAAAAGTAATCTCGGTGATAATCGAGAGGATGCAACAGCAGTGTATTGGTCAATGCATATTTAAGTGCACAAAAGGATTTTTGAGCCCATCGTAGATAAATGGGATGCCCTTTTTCAAAAGCTGAGTAAAACCCTTAGTCAACTCGACATAGTTTTGGATAAATTGACGTAGAGAGATTTCTTTCCCTTGCAAAATTTGGAGTTGGCGTAGATTGGAAGGAGGAGGTAAATTCAAGATAGCCTCAACCTCTAATGGTTAGACACGAATGGCTTCCTTTGAAACAAGAAACCCTAACAAATGACTAGATTGCACACAGAAAACACACTTATGTGGATTCAAGCAAATATAATAATGACTGTGTCTGATGAAAATTTCTCTCAAATGCATTGGATGGTCTTCCCATCTCAGTGAATAAGTTGGCAAGTCATCCAAATAAGGTTGCACAATGTTCTAGATATTGTGAAATGCATAATACATAGCTCGTTGAAAAGTTTCACTTGCATTCTTCAAACTGAATGGGAGTTTTTGTAAGCAAAAGTCCCCCATGGGAAAATGAATGTGGTTTATGTTGATTAGATGGGAGTATGTTGATTTGATTCTAGCCAAAAAATATGTCCATAAATGAGAATATTTCATTTCCAACACATTCGTCCATGATTTGATCGATATACGGAGTGGGATAATTTTCTTTTAGACATGCCTTATTAATGTCCCTATATTTGACACATACTCTAATGGTTCCATGTTTCTTGTTAATAGTCACGATATTGGATACCCAATTAGTTAAGGGAGTCGAGTAGATGAAACCTGCTTTGAGCAGTTTCTCGAACTCAACTTTAATCGCAACAGCTTTTAGTGGATGCACCGGACATAATCGTTGCCTAATAGGCTTGGCATCCAGGTAAGTCTTAATTTCATGTATTAGAATGCTTGGGTCAATTTTTGGCATTTCCTCATAGGACCAAGCAAAAATTTCGCAAAATTCTTCATAGAGGGCCTTATATGTTAGCATTTCTTCGATTGAGAATAAAGCACCTATGTGAATATTTTCAACAATCCATGTTTTAACTAAAATGTCAATGAAGATGGTTACATATATATTCCCTAAATTTCTTTCAGATTCAGATTGAAATACTAAAATGGGTGATTCTGGACTATTTACTATCTCAAGTGAAAACATATTTGAAAAATCATTCTCAATTTTGTCAGGGCTAGGTAGAAAAGATGAATGATGATGGTGATCGCTCCATAAAATTTCATCCAAATTCATAACCTCCATGATACCTTTGTTAGTTGGAAAAGTATGATTTAAAGGATTAGAGAATGAAATTGGTGTTAACCAAGGCGACAGAGAATAATCTTCATTAACCGTATCCACTCAATCAATATTTGAATATGTTGGATCAGAAAATTATTTTACTGCCTGATAAGACAATTCAAAAGGGCTCAAAGGCATCTCACTACCATATGAATAAGACAATTCAAAAGGGCTCAAAGGCATCTCACTACCATATGAGGATAACTCAGACTCTAAAGGCACTATTCACGGATAAGGAGATTGCATAGTTCTTGATGTAATCATGTTTATATCGGAAAAATTAGAAGGAAAATTTGGTGGAGGCATCACAAAGGTTCCCATCATTGATGAGTCTTTGAGTAAACCAACACCACTATCTTCATAAGGAGAATTCATTTTTCTGACAAAATTTATGCTAGCCGCAAAGTTAAGGTCTCAAGTGTAGTAAGACAACTGGTCTACTTTGACAATTTTTCCCTTATGAGGAAATGGTATCATTCGAAATAGTGTAGAGACCACTTTTGACATAAAATAGGTCTAACTTCGACCAAGAAAAAGGTTGTAATCTAGCAGAGCATCCACAACAACTTCGATTGTAGCCATTTTTCACTCTAGCTTTATGGGCAAATCCTTCAGGATCCCATATGGACGAAAAACCTCTTCCATTAAAGGCTTTCAGAGTGGTAGGTGATTTATTAATGGTTGGAGAACCTAAATCTTTCCTACATTTAATCGACATAATTCACATAGAAGCTCCTTCATCAACAACTATACAAAATAGTCATCTAGTTTTAACAAAAAATGGAATTTGTATTTCCAGTTGATGAGGGAGTCTCGAGATATGACTCTCAAGAACAAAAATAATTAATTTAGAATCCTACAGATCAATAGCCCCTATAGCTGACAATAAAAGTTTTCGTTGTGTCAGGCATGCTTGCAGCACCTTCAGATATGACATTGCAGAAGGATACATTGCTAGGTCTTCAACAATGTTATAATTGTGCAACTCTAGCATTCGGGTTGAAAGCTTATTTCCGAAGTACACCTTTAGGAGGCAGTCAAATCATCATGTCAGGATTTCACTTCTCATTCTGTAATATTTTAGCAGGAGAAGGAGGAACTGAATTAGAAGGTTGGCCAGACGAACTAGCCACATTTCCATTTTAGACAAGATGCTTGGACATGTAATCTTTGGATCTCATAGCTACCAAAACTTATTGTGAAGACATCATCAAGATATCTTGTGATGTGGAAGAGGAATATGTGTTATTAGAAACCATTTTATTGTCTTGAGAAGGAAATGGATCCTTGAAAACAACGGAAGCTGGAGAACCTTTAATGAATTTAGAAACCTCTGCCCGATGTGGGAATTCCTTCGTATAGTGATCCTCATTGCAAATAAGGTAAGGATAACAAGGTTTTCATTTTTCATCAGTAGGCTCATCTTTAGCAGCTTTCTCTTTTGAAGTAGTATTTTGTTTCAATTTACCTTTCCCCTTCTTTTTATTTCCGGTTGATTTCATCTTGCCAGTAGATGATTCTACAAAATTGATCTTAGGAATAGTTTTGGGAGGAAGTCTTTCAAATGGCATATCTTGTATGGCCAAAGTCTGAGTATTTTTAGAATTTTTCTTTTTCCCTTTAGAAAGTTGGCTAACAGAACCTATAATACCATCAACAGCATTAAATCCTGATCCTGTAGGAGATGTAATAATGGGTTCACCTGCAGGGCGAGGTAAATTCAAGGTTTTTTTTACAAAGTACTAGATTAAGTGAAGACTAAGTCTAAGTACTGGGAATGAAAAATTAATTGCTCTTTCGTGATGACACCTCCCATGGAAACATCTTCTGTGATAACGAGAAGAAGCAGTTTTGTAAACCATTCAGCTAAAAATGGATCTGGAATGAAAACTTTGACTAAGCGTTGTCTACGTCTCCATTCATGGATATGATCGGAGATGTAGGTTGACTTCGATTATTTTAAAGAATTCGATAGTTAGGTACCAGTATGATAATGGATTGGTAGTTGAGAGTGGGTTAAAAGTGTTGTTTCCAGGGAATTAAAGTTATGGAAAGAGGCACAAAGTAGCTCAATCTACCATTTAGTTGTTAAACAGGTTAAAGTTCATTGGAAAAGACGTAGAAGGATGGAATCATCAATCAAAGAATTTGATGCACACCAAAGATGATATGTCATCACATGATTGGATGGATTCTCTCCTGATTTACCTTCGAATTTAAGTATGTCACTTAGTAACTTGGTAGGAATCATCGGCCAAAATGGATAATAATAAATAGGATCATTAGTTAATTGGGATAAATCTGGTATATCTAGCATTGCAATAAACAGTAACTTTTGGCTAGGGTCTTGTGATAAAGTTTGATAACCTTGGAATTGGAATTCCACTACGGTAACCAAGGTGAACCATACTAGGTTGAGGTTGAACAGGGACTTGATAAGTATGACTAGGGTATAGTTGACTCTGGAAAGGTTGGTCTTAACCCATTTGACCTAAGTAATATTGCCCCTACACAGGTTGTGCTTGCAAAGGTTGACCTTGAACAAATTGACTTTGAACATGTTGGATTTAAATGAATTGACCTTGAAAAGGTGGGCTTTGCAAAGTTTGGCCTTGGAAAGGTGGACTTTGAAAAACTTGTCCTTGAAAGGTGGAACCTGGTAATCTTGACCTTGAAAAGGTGTTTTCATTGTTCCGATAATAGGTTTCCCAATAGGAATTTGTGGTATAGGTTGGATCGTAGGAACAGTTTGATAAGTAGAAGCCTGTGGGATTGCTTGAGTAGTCTGAGGAATAGATATTTGAGGGGTTACTATAATGTTCGCTTGTGATAATCTTGGAATAGGTGGCTGAGAAGAAGCTAGAACTGGTTGTGAAACAGTTTTTTGAATAGGGATCTGTGGTAAACTTTGAACAGGTCATTGAATCGGTTGTTGAACAGGTGTTTGAAGAATTCCTTAAATAGGTTATTGGACAACTATTTGAGGAATTCCCTAAAAAGGTGGTTGGATAGGTACAATAATATTTGGAACAAGTATCTAAGGTATAGCTTGTCTAGTAGGCTGAACACGTTGATAAAGTGGCACTTGTGGAGCACCTAGACAATACTATTGATTAAAGGTAGGATTCCAAATTGTGTTCATCCCAGGATAAGGATTACCAAGTAAAGCTTGATTTACATAAATTTGACCTAGGCTAAGCTTAGGAATCTAACCATAAGTTGAGTAAAATACTAACCCCCAACAATAGCTTGTGCTCTAGGTGGAGGATAAGGTAGTTGCCCCCCAAGTTGGTAATAAGTGCCAGTCAATGTTACTTGAGGGTTACTTGAATTACTAGACACCATGTGAATATGTTGATCTGATGTTGTAAATCTCCAAGCATGGAATTCATGCTCTGATCAGTAGACGTAGATAAACCAGATGACCAAGTAGAAGGTTGGGAAGAAGAAGAAGCTCCTAAAAAAGTTCCAGTAAGTGATTGTATTCAGGACGAACTGACGGACCACCATACAATAGTGATTATGGGGAGCTAGTAAACATCGATGAATCAATAGGTTCACTCCCAATAGGAATTTCTGACATATTTATTTCTAGTGAATAAAAAGTAACGTGTGGTGGTGAAAAATTCTGACCTAAAAAACTCAAATTTGTAGAATACCGAGGATCAAAGTGGAAAGGATAGAAAGGAACTCTTGGGTCAAAAATTTTAGTACTAGTAAATGGAGAATGAGGTGTCTATGTTTCTTTGGTAATGTCTTAAATGGTAATTAGCCCAGGAGATAATTCATTCGTCACTATCAGCTTTCTTTGAGGTGAAGGTGGCTTAGGAGTAGGAGTTAAAATAGTCGAAGGTGATTTAGGTTGAGAAAGTTCAGATTCAGGATGTTCTATGTCTAGTTCGGTAAGTTCAGTGTCTGAAACTTCACTAGTGTCATATTCTGTGTGAACTACTTTGGTTCTCTCTAGATCATAGTGAACTAAGCCTTATTCTACTTCATGTGTTGGATTCAATTTGGTTTCTACTATCTCAGATTGTAAAATTCTTAACGTTTCAAGTTCATCTGAGGATTTTAATCCTAATGATTTTTACCTTTCAGTTTTTATCTTTTCCAACTAACTTGGTGTGTATTCAGGAGGTTGACCTCGCATTCTATGTGATTATCTTAGTGATTCAGTTAGGATTAAAATTTATCACAAAATTAAACAATATTCACAATCCAATCCTAAGGTCTCTAAAAAGTAAAAACAAACAATTAACACATGCTGAAAAAATATACGGATTCAAACCATGCAAACAAGCTTTTCACAACGAAATGACTAATTGGTAACGAAATCCAATGTCACAAAAATTAAAGTGAAAAGTGCTTGTAGATATGAGCAAGTGGAACAAGTTACAATGACAACCAGCTTAGTGAAACGATCTCGTGCAAGTAACTTCACTTATGCCATCTCGAGCCCATATTATCCTAAAAAAAGTCTGAGTGAGTGTGGTCAACGTTTGTTCCAGTACAGTAGGACCTTCCCTCTACCATCACGGGTAATAGCCTTAGGATTATGGTAACTAAGGTTACCAATTACAACAATTATACCTAGGGGGACAGTCGTAGATCAGGCGTACATGCAAGGGCAGAGTAACAAATCTCAATCCCCTTGAAAGCTCCTCAACATGGTTAATTTGGAGGTTTACTTTCAAGTGACCTGTTGATGGGCTGGAATCTTCCACCAATAGTCAAGGGGATCTCCCTGGTGTAGGTTCCCAACTAGAACCTACACCATTTCTGATAGGGATCGCTTCTGATATGTAGGCTCGGTTGTCGTTTAGTTTTGTAGAGTTTGCTTCAGATGAAGGCAAAATGTGGGCTTAATTGAAAGCATGAACCTCAATAAATACAAGGAAATAATTGACAAATATCCTATATCATATAAACCATGAATATCCAAACTATAAACAACATAAACCTCATGTAAAGTTACTGTTAGAAGGCTTTCGATAAGAATCATGTATTCCAAGATAAAATTCTTAACAATTGTAAATCAGTTCACAACGATCAAACATTTACGAGCATACGTAACTATGCAATCAAAACAGATTATACCGATACTAAGGAAATAGTTCACCTGCACGAGTATAGAGTTAGTGAATCAAATACCATTCATACGAAGCAACACAAAGTTTGGAGTATGAAACAACATGTGAGTATTTGCGGTCTTAGCACATAAAATATTTGAAGAATTCAATAGTGGAAACGTACAATCACTCCTTGCATATATTAAAAGGAAATAAATTCTCCCAAGAAATGTATATCTCCAAAAGAGTCCTCAGCAAAAGGTCCTTTACAAATGAGGCATGAGGGTATATTTATATTGTAAGAGTGACTCTTGGCCTAGCCTTGACTCTTGGACTACCTCATGACCTTTCGTTTACCAAATGTCTTTTGGTATTCCACCTATCCTTTCATATTCACAAAAATGACTTTTGGCATTCTACATGACCTTTCATATTCACAAGGTGTTCTATGCTACTGTAGAAAAACGTCACAAAAATAGCTATCAATCTAATTCATTAATTTAATAATGGAAAGTTCTGGAACATCAAGCCCGAGTTGTTCCGTCAAATATGTGCGCCAGAGGTTGTATTCTGCTGCAATGGGAGTGATCTATGGCTGGTCTTTGTCATGTTGGTGCAAGCACTCAAGTGCATTTGGGATGAGGGTGTTCCATTTGGAATGCACCTGATTATTCATGGTTACCAGTTTGGTGTGGAGCCTCACTAGTTCTACGACATAACGTGTGATATTTTCTCTGGTGATTTAGCATGTCTTTCATACAGGTTTCTTGTCTATACGTCTCTATGAATGCATGTACTTCCTTGGTGATCTCATCCTGCTTCCTTACCTATCCAACTTCCCATATCGATGGAACTCCATGTAATTGGATCACTGATTCCAAGCCACTAAACAGATGCCTGTAGGATGCCAGTACCCTCTCCACATCTTTGGTTAATTTATCTTTGGATTGAATTTTGATGTGGAGTTGGACCTTAGTATTTTGCACGATGATCTAATCTTTCTTAGGGACCACCACTTGTGCTCCAAGGTACTTGATGGAGCATTCATGTATCCTATCCAACGTAGTCATATCCTCTTTAAGCATGGCGATTCTTTATTTTGTGTGGGCTTGGATGGCCATGATGGGGGCTACAGTGTGGAGTAGTTTAGACATCTCCTCATAGACTACTGCCATGGCCTCCCCCAGAGTCTTCGTTTCCGCTTCAATTGCTGCTTGGAATTCCGCTACGCTTGTGTGTACTAAGCAGAAAGCCACATTCTCTTCCTCCATCTTCTTCTTCTCCTATTCTACCTTGGTGGCCCTTTGTTCATATGCATAAAACCTATTCTACAAATCCGCAATCTGTTTGCTCATCTGGGCCACATTGTGTTCTATGGCGGTAGTAAAAGTTGTCTCGACCGAGGCAATCATTTGAGGGTTTTTTGTAATGTTAGGCACGATATCCTTGGTCATGGTTACTGAAAGGGGCTCAGTTGGGTTCCTGCTACAATATTTCTTCCTTTCTTGAATGATATTGAGGTTTATTTCATCAAAAGTGAGTCTAGTAATATCTAGGACCTCCTCATCCTCATCCTTTGAGATACCCAACTCTTTGAGTGGAAGATGTCTTCCAGTGAGGGGAGTAGTAGGAGGTACATCTCATGGAGGAAGCTTGCTTTGTCCTGTGCCTAGGTTAGTTGTTTTGCTGGCCTCCCCTTGTTCACCTTCCCCGGCTTCCTTTTCCTTGTCCCTCCTAAACTCTCCTTCCCATTGCCTTTTTTCTTCCTCTGCTAGTGCATGTTGCCTCTCTAGTTCATCTTCCATGTTCTTCAACTCTTGTTCCCCTCCTGCCTTCTCTCCTCGGCTTCCTCTTCCCGTTGTTTCTTCTCTTCCTCTTCTTGCTTTCTTCTTTCCTCTTCCTGCTTTCTCTTCTCCACCTCTTCTTTCGCTTTCCTTTCTTCTTCTTGTTTCTTTTCCCACAACTATTTCTCCTTTTCTTGCTCTTCCTGCCTTCTCCTTTTCTCGCTTTGGCTCTGGTTGCTAGAATCTTGATGTTGTTTTCTCTCCAACTCCCTTTGCCTATTGAGCTCTCGCTTCTTCCTTACCAAGCTGGCATTTATTTTTTCCAGTGTAACATCCTCCTCCTTATTGTTGCTCACAGGGTCTTCAACCTCTTTCCCTTTGCGCTTCTCAGATTCCCCGATGCCTGTTGGTGCCTCGTGCTACTTTTTCTTTATGGTGGAAGCTCTTTCTTTGAGGCTCATGTCTTCCTAAGAATCGTGCTAGGGCTTATCCTCCATGGCTCGTTATTCACTTGGGATAAGTTTCCTTGTAGCGTGATACCAATTTATAACCCCGTCTTCAATATCCTTTTTGGTATGAGAATAAGACCAACAGAATTTTTCCTTTTTGCAATGGGCAGCCACGACCTTCTCAAGATCATATGTTCAATAGTTGAGTGTTACAAAATGTTTTCCCTTCAATGCCTCGGCCTCTACCTCCGCCTATTTGAAATTTTTTGCCACGTACACTCCATTGATGAGAGGGAAGGCAGGCTAGGGTTTCTTTTTGCCTTTGTTCAATATCTTTGAAAACCCTTGCGTCATTTGATAGCAGACCTCTCGCAGGAGTGCCTTGTCTATGGAAAACCTGGGTAGGGCATGCAGAGGCTTATGGGTACTTAACACTCTAATGAACGTTCCATCCTCAATGGGAAAACAATGCGCTACCTTGACGACTATCTTCATAGCCCTCTTAAACATGCATGGTGGTTCTTCCCCAAATAGTAGCTGGTACAATGGGCTGATGAAAGTTTCAGAGATTACATCTAGCATCCCTTTGTAACCGTGTCCCAAAAAACTTGGTAATGGTTGTGCATGGGGTCGGTTGCTGACGAGTCCTAGTTGCAGCTCCAGTTCTCAAAGTAGCATCTCGAGCAAACAGTGTTGAAGAGGTATGATGACATATAGAATTCTGGAGGCTTGGCGGTTGTGGGAGCTTGGTAGCCATTATGTTTGTTTTCAAGGATGAGAAAAGGATGCTTTCCCAATTAAAAATGGTTCCTCGGGTGGCAAAGGTGTACATGAGGGGAACCCAAGTGCCATAGAAAATGTCACAGTCTAGCTTTCCATACAAACAGCACATCATTGCAGCAATTAACTGATATACTTTTCACAATCCCTCTATCTTGTAAGCATGATCTGTCTTGACCCAGAACTTTGAAGGGTCTTGCCACCATTCCCTTTAGATGTCCTTCGTTGGAGTGGAGAACTCGGCAAGCCACCTGGTATTGAAAACCTCCTGTTTCTCAAGGATTTTGTAATAGGCGTTGATGTCTTCTCTGGAGATAGCAGCTATGTGTGCCCCATCATGGCCCCTGATCATCCAGGACTATGTGTATGTGAATTGCAAGATCCATTCAATATTTTCTAAGCAAGGGAAGACTAGGGGGTGTGCTGCTACTTTGTGTAACCTTGACCTTTTGAATGGAGGTATACTTGAAAATCCTCTTGTGTCTCCGGGATGTCTGACTTTGCAAACTCATCGTAAATGATATACCAAGAGAGCCTTGGGGTTTTGCTGATCTTGCAGGTAGTGTCCTCGAAGATGGGTGGCTCTTCTTCTGGGTCGACCTCCCACGACCCGCTTCCTGAGGCCCCGTGAGCAACTTTAGCGGTAGGGGAAGTCATCTCATCTTCAAAATAAGAAATGGATATGAACTCTAGATCTACGTCACCTGGCATGTCAAAAACACAATCCCACGATGAGAGAGACAACATGAAAATCAATTAAAACTGAGAAAACAACAAGGTTGCAGTAGGTGAAAGGTGAGTCACAGGGAAGACACGTCGCAAGGTCACAGGTAGAGGAATGCAACTAAGAAACTTGCACCATGGGCCGCATCTTGATATGGGTCACAAATTCATGGGCTAAGGAGAATGGTCGCAAGTCGCAGGTCAGGGAGACTGGTTGCAAGTCGCAACACGACGGGGTCGCAAGGTCGCGAGGAAAAGGATATCATAGCTTCAAGACGTGTGACTTAGGCTTAGCGAGGAACATGGAGGGAACTGAAATGGCCTTAGGAGGTCAGGGTTTCCCTCATATGAGTAAATTCATGCCTAGTCGTAAAAACAGGAGGGTTTAGGTCGAGGAAAAGGCTGATGTCTAGGTCTAGGCAGGGAGAGAGTAGCTAAGGCAACTGTTTTGAGAAAATGATGAAAAAAACTAAGCAAAAGAGCTAAGACCCTAGGGCAAGGGGATGCCAGAGGTTGGAGAATGTAGGAAATGACACTTGGAAGAAAATCATGATTATTGGAAGGTGAACGGTTACTTACCAGGAGACAAACACGCGCACGAACCCAAGTCGAAGGATTTCCTATCTCTTCGTGCTACTCAAGGAACAGTTAACAATGAGGCTAGGGCGACTTCTTTACATAGTTTTTGTCGTACGTGTGAGGTCGAATGGGTCTGGAATGCGACTTTGCAACCTATGTGACCATGCGACTGGGTAAGTCGCAAAGTTGCAAGGGTCACATAGTCACGTCCATACATGGGAGGCAACAGTGCAATCTCACAACCTATGTGACCTTGCGACCTGGTGGATCACGAAGTCACAAAGGTCACATATTCACATCAATGTTCGCATGAGGGTCACGCGACCTCACAACCTATGCGACTCGAATGGTCGCAAAGTCACAAGGAAGTACAAGGAGGAAAATGCGACTCTATGGCCTATGAATCGCAATGGTCGCATAAATCGTGATGGTTGCAAGGCTTAGGCTTAGTCGCATTCTGACGTTGTGACCGACTGACTAAGGTAGGAACTAGCAACATGGATTTACTTAGCATAAAACTTAGACTTTTCTTTGAGATTGTTGAACTCTTGAGCAAAACCTAGCAGGGTCGGTGGCTCCACCCAGTATAGGGGCTTCGAAAATTCCAGGGTTCCCAGAATTTTGGAGGGATTGTTGCAGCAACTAAAACATGACCCCAAGTACCTTTTGACATCATTGTAATACATGTAAATCACTGTACCATAGACAATGAAGTGGGTACGATCACTTCATCAGGTATGATATGATCTTGTGCTTAACTCCTTTGTAAGGGGAACTTCCCAAAGCAAAACTGAAATAACTAGATTTATCTCCCTATTGCAAGATTCTAGTGTTTGTCTGCAGCTTTGGAAAGTTTACTCACTTCCTTATTCCAAATCCCTACACTTAATCTACTATAGGTGGAAAAGACCCCTAAGAATAAAACTTTCTAAATTGAATTGAATTAGCATTGATTGTAATAGTTGTTGTTACGCAAAGGTAATGGACGTGAAACTTGATGACATTTAGACTTGACAGAATCCTAATGTTGATCCAGATTTAAACTCAAATGCAACAAATTACACAGATAACCATAAACACAGAGATGTTGCGTCAATAATACTTCACTTCATTAATGTAAAATATTGAAATATGCTTACAAATAGAAATGGAAATAAACCAGCTAGGGAGATTGGTGCTTATCTCCTAGAAGAGATGTGGCGGCTACATGCCTCTGAACTGTCTTACAATGAGGCTCAAGGGAATTTTTATTAATGAACAATAAGAGAAAACCCTAAACAACCAAAACCCTAATTTTAAGGAGATGTAACACCAAGATTTTATGGGCCTCGTTGGGGTGAGTTGGACAACGAACTTCCCGGGGTCGTGACTTGGCCATATTATCTCTGTTTGATGTGCATGATAACCTGTTGGAAAGATCTCTTCGAGGACTACGACGGAAAAGATGATTTTAGAGAGAAAAAAATCGCAGGCTATAGATTTCCAAAAAAATGTCGTTTAGGGCCTCAAAACAGCTCTGGAAGTTTAGGACCCGAAAAACTGTTAAAAATAGTAAACTGTGCTACAATTAAGGAAACTGAAAAACTGAAAGAAGCAATGATGGGGGTCCAAGTGGAATTGGTAAGTGGCCACCAATATTCACTTGGCTCATTCCTCCCCCCTTAGGAAGCAATGGTCCCCATTGCGTTGAGTTCCTCCATGAGATGAGGAAACTTCTATTGAACTTGGTCCCTAGTGAGCCACTTGCCTTGGTGAAGGAGTTGGCCTGCTTTGACAACTCGATACAGTTGGATATTCTGTTGACGAGTGTGCTTGATCTATGTGTCCATGATTTGATCAGTTGTAGCTTGTTCCATGCAATCTGGATTCAACTCTGTGGGTGTGATTTGTTTTGCAATGTCGGATGTGTCTAGTAATGGTGGAAAGTATGGCCGAAGGCGATCCACATTGAACAATGGGTACAGGCCAAGGAATGGGGGAATGTTGAGCTCAAATGCATTGTCTCCCATAGCCTTGGTAATGGTGTAAGGACCATATCGGCGTGGTCTGAGTTTCCGATAGGCTCCGATAAGGTGTTCCTTTTGCAAATGCAACCAAACTTTATCGCCCACCTGAAATTTGTGTGGCACCCGATGTTGATCATGTCGTTGCTTGTACTTAGCATTTGTTTTCTCCAAAATGTCATGGACCTACTAGCGAATATGTTGGATGTGCTCAATGAAGTTGTTTGCCTTATCTGTTTCAGACTGGACATGAACCGAATCTGCGTGAGTAGCTGCAAATGGCATGGCCACATCAATGGAACATAGTGGTTGGAATCCCAAGCCCACCTGAAAAGGGTTGTGGCGAGTCAAGCTGTGGAGAGCTTAGTTGTAGTTGTGTTGAACATAGGGGAGAATCTCATCCCATGTGCGTGGATGCTCTGAGTTGTACATGCACAGAATGTGTACGATCATCTTGTTGACAACCTTTGTCTAGCCATCAGTTTGAGGATGGAAGATTGTGGACTTAGTGAGTTTGGTGTCCAGCATCGACCAAAGACTAGACCAAAATGTATTGAGGAACCTGTTGTCCCGATCTGAGATGATAGACTATGGGATTCCAAAGTGTACCCACACTCATTCAAAGAAGAGTTTAGTAGTGGCTTCTACTGTGATATTCTTCTTGCAAGCCGCCATAATGGCCATCTTCAAGAACATGTTGATGACCACAAAAACACAGTCATTTCCATGCTTAGTGGAAGGAAGGCCTGACATGTAATCCATGGAGATGGATTCCCAAGGTCAACCAGGGGTAGGCAACGGGGTATAGAGGCCTTACTTCTTGATGGTCGGTTTGGCAATGGCACAGGCAGTGCATGATCTGATGTACTTCCCAATATCCTGTCGAATATTTGGCCAATAGAAATATTTCTGCAGTACCACCTCCGTTTTCTCAACCTTGAAATTCCCAGCAACCCGACTATAGTTTGCTTCCCAAATCATCTTCGCATGCTCGCTTGAAGGAACACGAAGGTGACCCAGGTGGCATAATAGGGCATCCTGGAGGTTAAAATCTGGAACATGTTGACCCTCCAAGAGTGTCTGGTATGTGTGGCCGAATTTTGGGTCCCTTTTGTAGAGAGGTGGCCAATCAAAAGACTCATACCCACAAGAGTTCAGCACGATGGTTAACGCCATGATCGGTGGTCGACTGAGGCAATTTGCATCATTATTGGTGCCGCCCTTATTAAACTTGATATTCAAATGGACCTGTTGCAGGTATGTGGACCACTTATGATGGCGATCATTCTACGATTTCCCTTGGGTCTGTATGAACTGCAGGGATCAGTGGTCTGTGTGGATGACCGTTTCCTTCCCCAAAATATAATGCTTCCATTATCGGCAAGCCTGCACAATGGAATACAACTCTTTGTCATAAGTGGGATACTTCTGGACTATGTCTGAAAATGTCTCACTGTGATATGCCACTGGATGCCCGTGTTGAGTAAGGACTGCCCCAATAGCATAGTCAGAGGCATCTGTCTCGACCTCAAATGGTTGTTGCAAGTCTGGTAATGCGAGCACTGGTGCCGAGCAGAGGAAATATTTCAACTCTGTGAATGCCTTCTGTTGAGATTCAAACCAAAATAATTTTGCTTTCGCTCCTCCCTTGGTGACTTGAATTAAGGGCCAAATGATATGAAAACCCCAACACGAACCTACAGTAGAAGTTGGCAAGACCTAGAAAGCTGCGAAGCTCTGTCAGAGTGGTTGGAGATGGCCAATCCCAAATGACTTGGATCTTGGCTGGATCCACATGCACCCCCTGTTCATCAATAATGTATCCTAGATACTAAACCTAGGTCATGCCAAAACTGCATTTCTCCAAATTGGCACATAAATTGTGTCACCATAGTGTTTGGAGAACATATCGAATGTGGTGGAGGTGCTCTTCCCAGCTCTGGCTAAAGATCAGGATGTCATCCAAGTATACCACTACAAATGAGTTGGTGAATGGCTGCAAGATGTCATCCATTAGCCTCATGAAGGTTGCAAGATCATTCGTCAATCTAAAAGGCATAAACAACCATTTGAAAAGGCCCTCCTTGGCTTTGAAGGCAGCCTTCCACACATTGTAGGGTTCGATTGGTACCTGGTGATATCCTGACTTCAAATCGATCTTGCTAAAATATTTTCCCCCCTTTAGTTGGTCCAAGAGGTCATTAATATGTGGGATCAGGTACCTATTATAGATAGTGATCTTGTTCAGCGCCCGATAGTCAATAAAAATTCTCCAAGTCTCATCCTTCTTTTGTACCAACACGATCGGGCTCCCACAGGGTGATGAACTTGGATGGATGTGACCTTTCTATAGCAACTCCTAAATGTTCCTCTTGATTTCATCATTCTCCATAACAGTGCGTCGATAGATTGGTCCATTGGGCAATGGCACACCTGGGGTCAGATCGGTGGAGTGCTTGACCTGACAGTGCAGAAGAACCCCTTCGGGGGAGGTGAAGATGTCCTTGCACTCCTCCACGACCTTTTCCATCTGTAGTTTTCATGCAGAGGGTCCCTGTCTGGAGGTTGTGGCCACCGTCTTCTTCTTTCCTTGAGGGTGTATCATCAGGAAAACAAATTTCCTGGTTTTAGAAATGAGCTTACTGCATTGCTTTGCAGTAACCAAAGAGATGGTGGTAGGTGGTGCTACCTCTGGTATCCTATACAACTTATTCCAAAAGTAACAATAATAGCATGGGGCCTTGATTCATACACAGCATGTCGCTTCCACAAGTATGGTTGTCTTAATAATACATCACAAACTTCAAGGGGAGAAATGTCACACAACACCTCATCCATGAAGGGCTTGATGATGTATGGAAGGTGACCCTGCTAGCTCACACGAAGTTCTCGTCCTTGGTGAAGCCACATGATGGTGTACGGTTGTGGATGTGATGTGGTCAGTAAGCCCAACTGCTTCACGACCTCTACCGAAATGAGGTTCTTTTAGCTCCCACTATCGACAATGAACTATAGCGGGGACCCCTTTATCCACATCTGGGAGTGGAAGAGACACTCCTCCTCCTCTGGATCTTTGGGTTCCTCCTTTTGGATCTTTGTGGTGGCAATGGTGGCATTGGGATCCACATCGATAATATGCTTCCCTTTTTCATTCCCCTTGTCGGGTTCTAACTCAGAGTCGGAACATGCATCTGATTCTGAAACCTTTAGCTTGGCCACTAGTGACTTCTTGGCCCGACACTCACTTGTGTTGCGAGTGGAGCTCTTATAGAACTCACACCACTTTCACGTGTCCTTTTTTGGCTTTGCGGCACTGTTCTTTGCTTGCAGCTTTGGCAGGTTGTCTTGGGCCGCCCCGCCTTGGCTTCATCCTTTGTTCTATGGTTTGGGGGTCTCGCTTCTTCTGTTTAAACTTTTTCTCGACCTTAACGGCATATCGGTATGTCATGTCGAGCGAGGAGATGTTCAGGAATTCTATTTCTTCCTGGATGTACTTGTGAAGGCAGTTGTGGTATTTGAGTATCAAACGCTGCTCTGAATCCTTAATACCCAACTTTGTGCAAAGGGTATGGAAAATATTAGTAAACTACAGCACATCTTGGTCCCTTCCCTGCTGCAGCGTGGTCCACTTTATGTATTGATCCTCATAGCTTCTGACAGGGTAGTAATGCTCCTTCATGGAATCCAAGAATGAATTCCAAGTGGGTGTGGCTGAAAATAGTGAGCCTGTACTTTCATCCTTCTGCTCACAGTAGGTTTCCCACCAGTCCTTGACGTGGGGGGCTGCTTTGAGAAGAGCGAAAATAATATTTTCCTGACTGGAAAAATCATGAACAGAAAAATAACCCTCTAGCAAATTTAACCATTTATCAACGGAATCTGTGTCTATCTGACCCTCGAATATGGGGATTTCAAAATTAACTTGTACCTTAAATGGTGTAGCGTTTCGAGAGTAGATATTGGAAGCCGATACGTCGCCCCTGGGTAGCCGTTAAAGGATCTGGGAAAATTTGTCCATCATCGCGTTCCTTTGTCACTCAAGGGCTTCTTCGAGCAAGATTTTGATAGGATCTCCTGCCCCCTTGTCTTTCTTTTCATCCGCCATGGGAGGGTGTCGGGATTTGTGAGGCTAGTCATGCAAATGTTCGACCAGTTCAAGCCCTAACTCCTTATATCCCGACCTCGTTGGGGACATGAAAAGAAAAAACAAAGAAAAAAAGCAGACCACTCTGATACCACTTATCTGGATTTAAACAGAAACGTAACAAATTATAGAGATAACCATAAACACAAAAATGTCGCAAAAATAATACTTCACTTCATTAATGTAAAATACTGAAATATGCTTACAAACAAAAATGGAAATAAACCAGCTAGGGCGATGGTAGCTTATCTCTAAGAAAAAATGTGGCGGCTACATGCCTTTGAACTATCTTACAATGAGGCTCAAGGGTCTTTTTATTATTTAACAATAAGAGCAAACCCTAAACAACCAAAACCCTAACCCAAGGAGATGTAACACCAAGAGTTTATGGGCCCCGTTGGGGTCAGTTGGACAGCCAACTTCCCGGGGTCGTGACTTGGTCATATTATCTCCGTTTGACATGCATGATAACCCATTGGAAAGATCTCTCTGAGGACTACAACAAAAAAGATGATTTTAGACAGAAATTCATTGGTTGTAGATTTCCAAAAAATATTATTTAGGGCCTCAAAACGGCTCTAGAAGTTTGGGACCCGAAAAACTGCTAAAAATAGTAAACTATGCTACAATTAAGGAAACTGAAAAACTGAAAGAAGCAATGGTGGGGGTCCAAGTGGAATTTGAAAGTGGCCACCAATATTCACCTGGATCAAATTCAATCAAAAATGATGATATGATTTTTTTTGTTTCAATGAAAATAAATCTAAGGTAGGGAAAGCGTTTTTCACTTTTTCAACTGAAATATAAACAGAAACTCAAAACCCCATTACAACTTTTTCCCTAAAATGCAAATAACCAATTTAAAATCACCCGAATATTGAAAACAATTTCAAATCTTCATTTTTCCCAATAATACAAGTAAACAAAAAATATATATTTTCATACAAGCACTCAAAAATTCGAACAATGCAACAAGAAACCAATGGTGACTAAAAATGAACTTTTCCATAATTGAATGCTACAATTTTTCTTGCAGTAACTAATTCAGTTCATGAACACTTCCAGCAAATAGACAAAAAATGATTTTTCATTCCAAAACTAACATACAAAGTATTTTCATAAACCAAACCTAATCTTGTAAATCATTCACTTTGACATTCAAATAAACTTTTGCAAAAGAGCAATCTGGACTTAAAACTTGATTTAATCGATAGAATAAAGATAGACAGTGAAATCAACAAGACCAATAAACATCTCTCTTGATAGGTCAACCATTCATGAATCAAGAGTCAACTCTAATTTGAAAAACAAGACCAATCACAAGAAAAAATCCAAAATAAAATTCAGTTAGACTGACAAACACTCATAGGAGGTTCTAACAGGTGTAAAACAACATGAAAAAACAAAAATACTAGATTTGAAGAGGAAACAAGAGAGTAAACGAGTGTGCATGCACTCTTTTGCTAAGAGGTAAGTGCGCAGAAGTGCACATTGTGCCTAAAGTAAAAGTGAGCACAATGGGGAAATTCAAGAAGAAAAAAAAATCCAACCCAAAATCCAAATTTTTAAACTTTCCAAACACTCAAGTAAGGCTTGTGCAGCAGGTTGAAAAGATGAAATACGGAAAAAGATATAGATTGAAATAATTCCCTAGTGGATTCACCAATTTCTTATGTGGACAAATCCATCTTACAAACAAGAGCGATCTCCCTAGACTTTAAAGAAAATTAGTAAAAAACAAATAGTAATTGTTACCTTTCTCTAAGTTTTGATCGTTTGAAAACAAATAGAATGAAGGAGAACTCTTACCATTTTAGAGAACTAATTGGTGAAGTCCTTCAAATCTTTTTATCACTCGCTCTTTGATGCTATAAAAGTCCTCTCATTGCTCCTAACATCTTCTTTGCATTGTCCTGAAAGAGATCTACAAAGACAAAGACAAATAAGAGATCAAAGCATACATCATATAATCAAAGAGATAAATGAACTAATTAACCAATTATACATGTGAAGTGATCAATTATACAACCAAAACTCATGTAGGTGATCAAGGAATCCTAAAAATCAAATCAATGAAGATATAATTGAGAAAGAACAATTGCTTATATTCATAAAAATGGAGAAAATCCTTACAACTATTTAGCCTTGATGTAGAAAGCCCCTTCTGCAATCTCCAACCCTCTCCCTTGCAAGAAAAGCCTTCCAACCTAATCTCAATAGCATAAACCTACTTCCAACAGTCCTCTCCCAATTCTCAGAGTTATAGTGGCTTTATAGGCCAAGAATTGGAAGTTATGGATCCATTCTCCAAGGGATGAGATCCACTATTAGTGGGATAGAGGTTCCACAAAGGAAGGGAGTTTCTCCATATAGGAGGGATCAACATTGAATAGGCACTCATTCGAAGCTTGTTGTTTGGGATAGATGCTACCAACAATGCTTCTAAACTTTACTTTTTATTTTTACGTACTTCAACTCATGTTCGCAGGTCATAGTGGAAGACAGTGTGTACTTATGCACATATAATAATGGTCTTCCTTGTGTATGCGCGGGAATCAACTAGGAAACTACGAATATAGCCAAAATCAGGGTTTTGTATCATAGGATCCATAAATTCCACTTTCTCTAGAATTATTTAGATTTTAACTTTGCAGGGAAATGTTCTTGGGACACATTTGTGGATAGTGAAAGATCCAAATCAATGGTCATTTGCCTAATGTGACAAAATGATGTGCAACATTCGCTCAAGCCTGAGCAACATATGCACTATCTCTATTTGTTCATGGCTTCCTAGATAAGCCTTAGACAATACTTAACCAATTTTTTTTCTTGCCTAAGTTCATATTTCCTTGTTTTGTTTCCTTGGGAATTATCCCTTATTAATTAGGGAAATTCCTTAATTGGAATTGTGCAATCCATCATTGGCCTTCCGAATCTGACTACATGCACCACCTATACAATTTGGATGATTATACAACTAATAGTACACTGCCCTTGACCTTCAATCTAAATTGGATAACTCTCAGATCACACATGCTTGAGTTATTTATGGCTAAATTATTAGTTAACTGGTTGAACACATGAAGCAGCACCCCACTGTTAGATCTCCTATTAGTTCTTCAACTGTTGGAACTAGTTTAACTGACTTTAACTCAATTAAACTAAATTAATTAATTACAACTCAAAACAAACTCAACCAGGGCTCTTATAAAGTAGGAGACACTCTACATGGCTCAAGTTAGACCCTAAACTCGAATTAACTTAACCAACTAAGTCAACTTAACTTAGTTAATTCGTAAAAGTTGTCTTGTGATGTGGAATTACTATTTTCTTCTAATTTATTTCAAGAGAAAATTAAATTAGGATTTTCTTATTGCATTTTCAACATAATGGGTTATAGCCCTTAGCTCCAACCTTGAGGAACTGGCTGAAGAAAAGCTATACTAGAGATTACTCTCTCCAACTCTATTCTAAGAGTTTTTTCATTATTTTCTGTAATAACTTAGAAGACCACCTAAAGGCCCTTGAATAAGGAACTTGGTGTTGTTTATGCCTCTCTTTAGAACCCTTGTTTCCCAAATTCAACCCTCTAGTCATGGAGGGCATGAAGAATCCTATTTGGATTAAGATGCCCAACCTTCCTATTCTTCTTTGCAACCCTTAGTCATTGGAGGAGAAAGGCAACACTCTTGCATGCTTCATCAAGATTGATAGAGAACAATTCCATAAAGGCATATAAACATTTGCAAGAATCTATGTAGAAATGGATCTCAGTGATTCCTTCTAGACAAAATATACATAGATTGGCTAGAGGCCTCCCTCATGTGGCCTCCAGACTATGAAAACATATCCTTTTAATGTAGATCTTTCCAAGAGGTGAGACATGTTCAATATAACTATCCTTCTTCTCCTCCTCTAGGCCTCAAAAGAGACAAACCCAGGAATGTTGGTAAGGTTCTCATTCTTCTAAAAAGAGACCTACTCATCCATACATTCCAGTCTCACAACCCCCTGCAACCAATCAATCAACCTAAGAATATCCTTCTTCATGCACACATATCCAAAAGCCTTTTTCTACCTCTCTGAATCTTCCAGATCTCCCTGAGACCTACTCCCTTGTTCAAGAAGTTAAGGATCCATTGAACACTTGAAGCTCAATCAAAAGTAGTTCCCTCTCTGGAGGCAGAGCCACAGAATATGGAATTATCCTTAAATCATCACTAAGGAGGACAAAAGTGTCCTCATGAGTCTGAAAATTTAGATAGTGACAAAGAAGAAGGTTTTGTCTCAACCAAAGCTCCAAAAGTCAACCCCATAGAGAGTTTGGCCATAGTGGTTAACGCAACAACCTCTTCCAACATCTCAAGTTGGATAGACATTCAGAAGAAAAAAGGAAAGAAGGAATGTATTATATACATTCAATGATATCATTGTCCTCTTGTTTTATCAATCAACTCGTATTAGTTCTAGGATGCTCCCACAAGAGCTTCAACTTATATCTTAGCAAATGATTAATACAATTTTACTTACAAAAAAATAGTTATAATTTAGTTAATTTTTATAACTGTTTTTAATCTTGGCAATGTGATATGTATGATAGAGTAAGTGTTTTGATGTTTATCATGGAGTGATGCCAACCATTTCATTTACATGGCTATGTTAGTTATATACATATGGATATTCCCATATATGTATTGAATTAAAGAGAATTTCATTCCTAGATGGATAATTACCAAATTTCATCAAATTTACTTAAGTAAAAGAGATTTCTTACTAGTATTTACCAATCTTAAAATTTATGTACACCTTGCTCAAAATTCATATGAAGTTATATAGTTGAAGTTTCAATTCAATTTTGAACATCCTTTACACCCCATGTAAAATAAACACCAAGAGTTATTTCCCACCATAATTTATGCAATTATTTACATCAACATAGGTAGGATTCATATATAATTAAGCATACTTATTAGGATTTACCACCCACTATTATTTATGCATTTCTTGGGAAAAAAGATGTAGATTAAAAATGTAAATGTGTATATTTATTAGCCCACCAAATTTTATGCCTTAGACATTAATATTCAATAGAGTTATGTGAATTAATTTCTCACTTCATACAACAATTTATTCCTTATTGCTCGTCGTAATTTATGCAATTATTTATACTAATAGAGGTATTATTCATACGTAATTAAGCATACTAACCAGGGGTTATTGCCTATCATGGGAGGACTAAAAATGTAAATGTGCAGACTTATTGTCTATCATTATTTATGCATTTCTTAAGAAAAAAGAGTCAGGAGTAAAAATGTAAATGTGCAGACTTATTGTCTATCATTATTTATGCATTTCTTACGAAAAAGGAGCCAAGAGTAAAAATGTAAATGTACAAACTTACTAGCCCACCAAATTTAATTCCTTGCACATGAATATTCAACATGATTATGTAAATTAATTTCTCCACTTCAAACATCAATTTTCAAAAGCTCTTGTAAACTCAAAGCAATCTACATTCACGCTCAAATCTATTAAACTAAAAAGTAACTTTAAATTTGTGTGTGTGTGTGTGTGTAAACATACATGATGGTTTATCATATGCACAACATTCCAAATTCCATATAAGAAAAAGGTAAACATTTTTATTTCTATTTTTACCAAAAAAAAATTAAAGAGCAAAGGAACAATAATCACACAACCATAGAAAGCACTTATCTGAAATACCAAGGAAACCAGTTTCACGTGGAGCCTTTTCCACTCAGCCATAGGCTCAGTTGTATGTCACTTTTATACTTATTTCCACCTCATAGCTAAGCCATGATACGACGAGGAAAAATTTTGTAATTCACTGGTAATTGTGCTAAGTGAAAACAAGTTTCCTTCACACATATCATAGAGTCATGGATCTCCTTTCCTAATTGAGTTTGGGCCTCTACGATCTCTAAATGCCCTTGATCCTAGTTATCAAAGCAAGTAAGGGAATTCCTTCACATATAAACTATCCCTTGATGATTTCCCCACCTCTTTCTTATCACGCTCAACCAACACACACTAAATCAAAACCCACACTACCTAACTAGAATCAAGAGCTCTTTTGTAAGTGTTTGATAGGAAAAAAACACTTTTAGGGAACCCAAAACATGCTAACATAATTCCAATCCACAATTGAAACTTTTTTAAGCATATTTATGTACCCAAAATCTAGTTTAATCATCCATAATTCTTTATCCATCATTGTGCTTGAGATTGGAAACATTCCACTTGGGATTGGCAACATTACACTCATAATTTTCATTACTTGGGCACCTGTGTGTCTCTGATCCTCATGGGTCTCTCTTTCTCTCTTTTTGAATGGTTGAATTCATATGTTTCATACCATTTTTCATATATGGGTCTTTGCTCCATCCTATACTTTTCCATAATCAGTGTAATTTT
Organism: Pinus taeda; assembly: GCA_000404065.3. Lineage (NCBI taxonomy): Eukaryota > Viridiplantae > Streptophyta > Pinopsida > Pinales > Pinaceae > Pinus > Pinus taeda. The sequence continues at coordinate 142,806 of APFE030773396.1, forward strand.
TTGCAATATGGTCCTACATTTACCTCATTCACCCATACAATCTGTGGGCCAAGTTCAAAATCCAAGGAATGTACTTAGCCCATTTCTTAGATTAAATTATGAATAAATATTGCAATACCACTCCAACTTCCATATTCATGAGGGAAAATGTTCCAACTACCTAGTCCATAAAAATTAGTTGACTCTTGGTGTTACACAGTAATTTGTCACCATCCTTGTTACCCCTTCTCCCGCACATTGGATGACTTATTCCGGGACCTATGACAAGTGACATAACCTAAAAACACCTGCATTGTATCCCCTTGAGTATGTACTTCATATGCCTTGAAGACACCTTCTGCAAAATACCCATAAAAATAGCCCTTTTTCCATTGGCGTTGTTCCACAGTGTATCACTCACGCCAATGGGGAAATCCTCCAAAGAGGCGCGCCAGCT